>SKCR01047011.1:0-76378 GCA_019454045.1 Zanthoxylum bungeanum | reverse complement strand
GTGCTGACGTGGTCGTCTTCAACCTCCAGTAGCGCGTGGGGCGCATGGGAAGCTCTTTGCCTGGCGCGTGCGGGCTATCTGGACCTCCATTCGATCACTAGAAAATACCATCGTGCTCGTCTCAACGTGAACAAGCTGATGGTATGCTCAAAACTGAGTTTTGACAACTTTTTCGAATCTCGAATTTTCCGAACTGAGTTCCATTCTTCGATTTTACAACCCTAATGTATAACCAAAGCTACCGATACCACTTACTGTGATTCTCTGATCACTGGAGAGTGTTTATGAGGAAAAACCAAATTCTATTGCTACAATAACAGAATTTACAAGTGTTTAAACTTTACAAAAAACCTCATTTTCTCTACACTCTCAAAGCTTTCTTTACTTGAAGCTTTATATTTGTGATGAAATAAGCTTACAACCAAGTTATGTATTTATAGCCAAAAATTAATCTCATAAGTCAACAAATGCAATTAATGTGGTGGTTAGATATTTAATATGTTGGTTAGATATTTTTGATAAATGCATGAAGGTGATAAATGCATATTGGACTCTTCATATTTGATAGTGTAGATTTAGACTCTCAATAAAACAAAACAAAAAATTAATCAAATCATATTCCTTCACTACCATTCTTTTGTTGATTGTTCGTAGTTGTTCCACCAATATTGTAAAGTCCCATATTGGGATCGAGACTAAAGGATGCGTTTATAAGTAGTTGATCATTCTTAACTAGTTTAATGTCATTTTGGATGGATTTAGCTCATATCAGAAATAAAATCTTGAGGAAACCAAGACTGATGGCGGAGGCCCGTTGTATGGTCAAGTCACGTTGAACTTTCAAAGAAGACAATCGTATATATAGGCAGGGTTACTAAGGAAAAGCATAAGAGTCGACTCATCCAATGATGATGAGCCCTAAGAGAATGAATTGTAAAAGAGTGGGCAACTCAAACAAATCTTAAGGAAGTTAAAACTAATGGTGAAGGCTCGTCATGTGATCACGTCTCTCTGGACTTTTAAACTATACAATATCATATTAGTGGGACTAGATGATAACAGACATAATAATTTTTCGTTCTAGAATTGGTAAATAAAGAACATGGCAAAAATATGTCACGAATCTACTAGTGGGAAAAAAGTTAATATCTCACTCTCAATCTCACACACACTCTCACTTTCACATAAAGCAGAGAGATTTATGTATGTGTATAGCTTCTCTATTTATTCCTCCTGTATTTTTTTCTTTAATAACCCAACTTTTTGGCATTTGAATTTAGTAATCAACTAAGATGTACTAGAATTTTTTATAATCTTCTGTTATGTATATTTTAATAGTAATTTATAATTAAAATCTAATAATAATTAATAGTTATCGATTATAATTTATAAATCAGTGCAAAACTCAATATGAACCGAAATCCATTTTATTGATAAGACAAAAACTAGAAATCATAATATTAAATAAATAAAATAATATAACACAAGGATAACTTTTAGCATCCCTACTTTGCCGGAATTAGTGTTTGAATAAAATTCAAAACGACGTAGTTTTCTAGTTCACCGACACTAAATTGGGACAAAGTAGTTTTTTTTTCCATTCTCTTTACTGGTGGCAAATGGCGGGTCCCGTGAGTCATGAGACATGGTTCCTTGGGCTTTTTCCCCTCCTACAAATACCCCCCACATCCTCTTCTCCTAATGCCACCAAAGCCACTCCTAACAATAACACACACACAAAAACAAAAGCTCTACTGATTTGTTAACAGATTATGTGTTCATTAAGCAGGAGCTTTCGTTTATTTTCAACCTTGAGGATCAAAGAAGAGGCCATGGTGATCACAAAGAATCAAGGTATTGGTTCCATTCTTGAATCCAATATTTCTGATGAAACAAGTAATAAATCCTCTTCAACATCTTCTTCGCTGCGAAGAACGCTGTCTGCTGACATGTCCTCAACCAAATGGCTAACGCAAAACTGGCTCTCTCCGATGAAAAAGACTGCTTCATCTGAAGAATTTTCAATCTGTTCCATCACAGACTCTTCTTCATCAGAAGAAGAAGAAGATGATGATGATGATGATGAGACTGAGCCGCGAGGCCAGTTTGATATCTGGAGCTCAATCATTCAACAAAAGTCACATGTGATTACTGACCTGCCTCCTCCTTATATTCATCCTCTTGCGAAAAGGTCAGCAGCAAGTTCTTTGAACCATAAGAGCCTCCAAATTTGCACTGAAAGCCTCGGATCCGAAACTGGCTCCGATGGGTTGATCTCCTCTTACCCTTCATCCGACTCCGGCGACGTCACCGACGACGACATATACATGCAACAAGAGAGATCAGTGGAACAGAGTTTTTATCATTTTGAAGAACAAGGGTCTGTTCCGAAATACAATTATGTCAAGAAATCGCTGCAGCGTCGATCGTTCCCTCCTCCGATGCCTTCTCGACGCATGCAGTCGTGTCGCGACAATGGCAGGTTGATTCTTGAATCTGTTTCTTTTCCTTCTGAAAACAACAACTTCATCGCTCAGCGCCGAGATGGTCGCCTTGTCCTCACTTTCGCCAGTAGCATTGAACAAGAAGAAGAAGAAGAAGAGAAAGAGGTTGAAGAATTTGAGGAAGGGTTCGGGAGCTTTGATGATGAAGGTAAAGAAAGTGACGAAGCAGAAGAAGAGGAGGAGGCGGCATTTGTGATGGAGCTCCAAGCACCAAAAGTGTCGAGTAGAGTGATTAATTTGCATAGGTTGACACTAATGGGTGTAGCAAATAGAGACACAACATTAACAACGTGGCCTAACAAGTTTAATGAGGTGGTCAAATTTGATGAGGTTGAGGAAGACATTAAGCCAGCCATAGTAGCAAAATCACTTCCACCGATGGCCCGGTTGATACCAAAATCGGCAGCGGCGGGGACCGGTACGGCGGCTGCAGCCGGTGGTGGTGGTGGTGGAGGAGGAGGAGCCTCTTTAAATGCTTATGAGTATTATTGGAGGCCCAAGCACATGGCAACAACACAAAGCAAAAGCAACAAGAAGAATACTCAAGAAGAGCAGCAACAAATAATATTATTGAGAGGAAACAAAGGAGAGAATTTGGTTCCTTTGGTAAAGAGTTGCAAAGAGCCAAGAAGGTCTCTTTTGTTTTGGGAGCCCTATTGCATTGCCACTTCCTGATCACAAATCACAAACCATAATTGTTGTTATTATTACTTAATTGCCTTTCTCTTATGAGGAAATACTGTGTAGTCAAATAAAATAACAAGTTCCAAAAGATCAAAGAAGAGAGTGTGTGTGTTTCTATATATATATATAGTATATGTATATGTGTATGTATATGTGTATGTGTATGTTAAATCAATGTTATCTATTTTATATATAATATAATATAATATAAATCTATGAATTTTATGTACGGAAACAAAATCTTGGCATCATCTTTGACTCTGCAGTTCTGTGGTTACTTTATTTTGCTTTTGCAATTTCATAGCCAAAGGAATTTGAGTATAAGTGTTTTGTAATGATTGGATAATAATTTAAAAATAACTATCGTATATTGTTAATTTTTTTTTTGAAATCGTTGGAAATTTCACCGCCAAATCATCCATTCCGGACTTAAGCGGAGTAGGTAAAATCTTTGATTGTCACAGACTCTTATAAGAAACGCACTCCCTGAATCCTACACTATCAAGTTACATCCATTTGGGACTTGTTTTCAACTTCATGCACATCTTTCTTTTAATTAAAAAAAAAAAAAATAACTAAAAAAGAAGATATTAGCACTATACCCTGTAGTTGAACCATGCAAAATTGTACTTTAAATTTTTTTTCAACGGAAAAAAATTAATTCATATATGGTGATATAATTTGAATAAATAATAAAAATTAGTGTTCTTGTTAAATTCGATTTTCAATCTTGCGTATATATAATAAATCGTTTTTTTTTTTTAAAAAAAAAAAAAAAATTTCATTTTCCTCCTTGTTTCTGTTTCTCTAAGGTATAAGAACTTGTTTTTTTATGAGCGATCAATATAACACATTTATCGCCCCTAAATCTTATATTTCTTGAAGTCGACAAATCATGGTATTTTACACCAGTGACTTCCTAATTTGCGCAACCTTCAGTATTCTGGCCATCCCTTTTTCATTCGATGTTCAAATGAGGTGATTCAAGTTGCACTGGAAAGAATACTCAAGGCAGATCGCGTACATATAAAGCGCACATGATTTGGCCAAGATAGTAGAAAGTTACAAGTGTTTTAAGTTGCACTCCAGAACTAGTCCACGTAGAGTGTCTGGGCGTGCGAGTGACACATACTTCCACATATTGGCATGCCAATGGCTACTCATTGGCACACCAATATGCATGGAATCCTTATTTTAATAAATTTTTTAAGAAGAAAAACTCTCAACAACTCCTATATAAGCACAAGTCCATATCAAACCCTAAAGATCATACTAAAGAAACCTCATAACATAATTTTGGAGTTTTAGAGTATAGAAGAATACCTAGAGCAATGCAAGAATGAGTGCTTTAACTGGTGCAGGGGATTGAAAGCGAAGACTGCAAATAAAAGTTATTTCTTCTATTTTCTCTCTAGTTTATCTTCTATGAGTTCTTGCTTTGTATCAATAATGATTAACTAATGTCTATTGAATATTATGAGTAGCTAAACTATTAATCTAGGGTTGTAATGGATTTCAAGCATTATGTTATATTTACGAGCACGTTGATATGTTTTTGGTGTGTTTTTCAGGTTCAAATAATATCAATACTTAATTGGATGTAACGAGGGATGAAAACAATAAGATATAGAGTAAATCGAGGTTCATTTCGAAGTTAAAATGCTTCGCACGTCGAGATGTGCACAAAGTTAAAATTAAGGCAGAGATAGCGTCGCGACGCGCCAATAGAAAGAGACAAAGTTGAAACACGCGTTCAGCACGTCGTGACACGACAAATTAATCCCAATTTCACCCAAAATCTGATTTTAAAATCGGGAACACCTCATGGACTCCCTATATAAGCATAGTTCATCCCAAAAACTTATTAAAGAGTCTCATAACATAATTTTGGAGTTCCAGAGTATAGAAGAATGCCTAGATAAATGCAAGAACGAGTGCGTCAACGAGAGTTAAAGTTTGAAGCCAAAGACTGCAAACGAGAGTTTTTTCTTCCCTTCATTCTCTACTTTATCTTTTATTAGTTCTTGCTTTGTAATAATGATTAGCTTGTGTTTATTGTTTATCATGAGTAGCTAAATCAATCATCTAGAGTTGTAATGGATCCCGAGCACATATTTATTACTTAATTTTCATATATTATTCTTTTGGGATTGTTATTGATTATTTATTATTCTTTGGGTTTCAATGTATATTTTATTTATCTTGCCAACAATAGAATATTCTTTATAAATCCTTATGAACTTGACGGAAGAAATTAGGATTAGTCGTGGGAATAATAGCGCATGATCTAGTTCTCTTGAATATATTTCCCTTCAAGATAGAAATATACCTGCAGGGCATGCATAGCCATTATTAGAAACTGAACTTAATGAATTTGGTTTAAATTAATTAACATAAACATATAGTTAATTAGTTTAAATAGAATATTTCTATCTGAACATCCAAATAGGCTTGTAGATAATTTAATGTTATAGGTTAATAATTTGTAACAACCTAATTGAATGAAAAGTACATGAACCCATTGTCTGCATGCTTAGTTGAGTTAAAATGTAGGTTCTTCTCGCACATAAAGTTATTTCCAAAATTATTCTTTTCTCTTTATTTACTTTCAGATAATTTTAGTTTATTCAACTTTCTCTCCACCAATAGTTTCGTTTAACTTAAGTAGGATAGTCTTGGTATTAATAAGAAGAATAATAAGTTCATGTGGGTACGATATCCGACATTCTATCACTATATTACTTGAGCGATAAGTGCGCTTGCGTGCGATATAAAATCATGATCAATTTGTTATTGAACTATTCATTATTCTTTGTGTTTTAATGCATGTTTTATTGTCTGAAAAATATTAAATAGTCGTGGTAAATCCTTAGGAACTCGAGAGATGAAATTTAGATTAAGCCTTAGGATTAATAACGCGTGATCTCATTTTTTTGAATAGATTTCCTTACAGAAAAGACATATACCTGCAGGGCATGTGTAGCCAATATTAGAGCCCGACATTAATGAATTTGGTTTAAATTAAATAACATAGACATATAGTTAATTGGTTTAATTTAAATATATTTACTTAACCATCGAAAGAGGTTTGTAGATAGTTTAGCATTCTTGGTTAATAATTCATAACAATAACTCAATTGAATGAAAATTGCATGAGATCATTGTTTGCGTGCTTAGGTGAAGTTATAACCCTAGATTCTTCTCGCATATAAAGTTTATCTCCAAAATTATTGTTTGCTTTTTATTTAATCTTTTAATTAATTTTAATTTAATCACTCTCTTGCAACCAATAGTTTAGTTTAAGTTAAGTATGTTAGTTTTAATATTGATAAAATAAATATTAAGTTCATGTAGGTACGATATCTGACTTTCTGTTACTATATTACTTGAGCGATATGTGTGCTTGCGAGCGATATAAAATCGTGATCAGTTTTTAGCGCTGTTGCCGGGGATTTATTATATTTTTCTTTATTAATATTATGACAGCACTCTATTTGTTTAGCTAAACACGCTTTCTTTTTTATCCTTTTTTATTTTTATTTAATTTCAAGTGGTCGAATAATGGAGTGTCATTGGGCGACGAGAGAACTAAGAGCTTTAAGAGATTATGATGTACCTCATGATGGTGAGATACCGTGTGATTTTATGAAGCATGTTGTCCAAGCCAATACTTATAAATAGATATCAGAGACAAGTAACGTAATGTATGCTCAAGCCTTTAAAGCACAGTGATGAGATGTGAGATATATGGGGGCAACCACCATAGTGATCATTGCACGTTCAAATACAATTCAGGGTGGCACAACCAGCAAAATTCTACATAGCACAACAATGAAGGTCCTGCACATCCCACTGAACCATTACATCATTTTTATCCACCGTAAGGTCAAGAATTCCCAAAGGAACCAAAATCATCATTGGAGGACTTGCTTATGCAGATAATCAATCAGAATAAGGAAAATGCGAAGAATATTATTAGATTGGAAGTAATATTATAGATGCGGATGACACTCTTGAACATGGAATTTGGAAACACATGTCATAGGCCACAATGAGCTTTCCCAATTAATACAAAAGACAACCCTAGAAGAGAAGGGAAATAATTCGGCATTGCCATCTCAGTTTGCCATGAGGAAGCAAAAGTATATAAGTCACCCATAACCTCCACACAAACAAAGCAAGATGAGGGCAATAGAATAGACATAATAAATAATGCCAATCAGGATACATTCAATCTGCACTCTCAAACTGAAAATCTTGAAGTATGCATTGTTCATATGTCATATGAAAAGCTAGACGAAGAAATTCAAAAGTGCATCTATAGGAAAGTGTTGGAACAAAGAGTTAGGCAAGATTAGCTGTGTGGGCCTATTGAAAATCTCATGACACAATGGGACACATCGTACCATGGAAAAGTTAGTAAAGAAGCGAAACATAGTTTACCGTTATACCTATGACGTCGGCGACCACGACACTATTGGGCTCGCAACCCGTAGAGAGTATGGATTAGCCCACGGGGGCTAACCAGAGAATAAATAAGTCATACCTATTATAAGACACCGGGAATGATTTAAGGCCACACTACACCCCTCGCAAGGTCCGACCATAAACTCATTTAGGTTCGGAATGGTTTCTTACTGATGCCAGTATAATATCCAAGTTGGAAAGATAATCCACATGTTTTATAATGCAATCACAGACATTAGCAGTTTATATCACACATAATGCAATAATTTAGAGAATTACAAGATGTCCATAAATTATCAAAGCATTAATGAAATACAGATATAACAATTCTTTCCGGCCTGCCTTCGAAAAAGTCAGGCCAAATAATATTTTTTACCGGATATATATTTTTATGTTCGGTCGGACATGCTGGATGTCTGGCCGAATTTTCTATATAAACTAAAAAGATTGGAAACGCATAATTATATCCAGATAATAGCCATAACAACATAAAAAAAAGTTAGAATAAAAGCAAAGTAATAATAGTAGTAAATAATCAAAGAAAACAGAAGCAATATGATAAATATAGATGCAAGATCGTGGATGTCCATTTTCGTGTGGTACATGGAGTTGTATACCGAGTGTAAACCATACTACTGTCTATTCGGAATCAACTATAGAATCTACGTCCGGGTTTCCATCCTATATACCACAGAAACAAAAACTGCTAGATGTAGCCAGTTGATTGGTCGGACTTTTGTGTGACAAATGTATGTCTAGTTAGTATAGAGGATGTCCAATCGGATATACGGCGTCAATAAACTGGAAAAATCATATGCTGAATTAAGGTTTTTGGGCCGTCAGGTTGTACCTCAAGTGTTAATAGGCTCCTAGATTACCTCTGAAAGTTTAGGGTTGCTGCTGGATCTCTTGTTATAGGGAAATAATTTGTTCTTTTTGGTTTTTTACGTTCGAAGAAGAATCACTCCCCTGGCTATGTGTCTTGATCCTTTTTTTTATAGTGTTTATGGTTTGGTTAACAAGGAAAATATCCCTTTATTCAAGAAATTGGTTAAGAATGAAAGCAAGCTTTAATGAAAATTGGCTAAGAAAGAAAGAAATCAAATCTTCTGCAAAATTAGAAACCTGATGCATGTTGGACCAGACTTTGAGTATGTCCGACCGGACATGACGGTCTTATATCCAGAACTCTGGCTATTCTTTTGGATCTTCCATGATTTCTTTCCCTTCTAACATTAAACTTGAAAACTTTCCCAAAACTTTCAGGTGTGTTTCCATAAAAGACTCATCATCGGGTTATGTGTAAAAATACAGTGTCTACATTTAGCATCATTAATACTGCCCATAATCTGGATAAAATGGCATAACTATACAAAGTCAAGCATCTTACAAGACCTTTTGACAGTCTATGTTTTCATTCAAGACCCCCTAGAGCTTGAAGAAGGTGGCAGAAGCAAAAAATGGAAAAGATTTCTATTTTTCATCTCATTTGTGGAAGAGACGCTTGAAGAGTAATGCCCATGGTACTGTCCTATCTAGGACATCCAAAATCATATTGAAGCCTCATTGAAGAAAGATCTTCAGAGAACATCTGGCTGAAGACGTTAAACTTAGAACTAGCGATGAGACAACCCACACATTTATTTTTTTATTTTCTTGTTTTCTTTATTTTAGTTTTATTTTATTTTTGTGTGCGATTTTCATGTGTAATAGTTTACATGTGTATTTATGTAGGTACTAGCGCATTCCAAACATCCCACGCAGCCAAATTCTGACTAGCAGGATCCTTATCAACTCAATGTACGGTAGTGTTGTTCCTCACTCTTATCTTCTTCACACTTATCTTATATTAAAGACAATGTAAATTTGATGTTTATGGTGTGTGTGCATATTAGTATTAGTTCCTGCTATATATATAAAAAAAAATAATCGGAAAACATTTAATCCTATGTAGTGGAGCATTGTCTAATGGTGAGTTTACTTGCTTTAAAATGAAATCTTAGAAATGATAAGTGCCCAATTGACTTTTATCTTATGCCTTGAGTAGGCGATCTAGGTTAGACTCATAAGCACTTAAAAATAGGTTTCTAGCAGTAAGAGCCTAGGTACACTACAACAAAATTGACTTTTAGTGGCGAAAATTTTCACCACTAAAAGCTATAATTTCGCCACTAAACGTGCGACACAAAAGGTATTAGTGGCAAAAATTTAATGCGAAATTATTTCGCCACTAAAAGTATATTTTTTTTGCCACTGAATGTTACTTTTAGTGGCGAAAATTTCACCACTAAAAGACAATTTTTTCGCCACTAAAGTGATTAGATTCAATGGCGGAAAAATGGACTTTTAGTGGCGAAATGTTCGCCACTAAAAGTGTAGTCTGAGTTCCTTTTGGTGAAATTATATGGAAAAAAACTATTTACACCATATGATATTTTATATTATAAAATGATACAAAACATAAATTTTAATACATTAAAATATATAAATAGAATTTTGTATTTACAAGCAAAAAAACATATTATGTTCCAACATTAAAACATACAAATGATCAACTAGTTATAATTCAAAAATGAAAAGCTATTGTTTTCGTCTCACATCTAAATTTACATTCTATATTCAACCTACAAAAAAGACTTTCAACATATGGTGAAACGAAACCATTCATCGAATGAACTAGCTTCTCATTTGTCCACTACTTTTTGTCTTTTTCAACCAGCAAAATAGTTATCTGCATTTGAATGAAAATAATTATATCAGTATATATTATTCAGATTTCAGCATTTTGTTGCTGTAACTCAATAAACGAGAGGAAGATAGAATAATACCTCATTGAATTCCCTAAATATCCACTTTGACAAATTTGAGCATCTTTGAGACGATGCTATGCTTGGATGATTGTAAAATTGTTCGGCATGCCTTAGGAAGAGATATACTACCATAAAAATGACAAGCAATTAAAAGAGGATAAGTATTGCAAGCCCAACAACCAAAAGCCTCTTTCTTGATGTTTTAGGATTAGAAATGAAATCCCTACGGACACAAAAGTTTCTGCAAAAGGAACTAATTCTAGTCAGAAAATGATCACATAACAGAAAGCATAGAGGATAATTGCTTGAGCCTATGTTGTTCATGGTTGCCAAGTAAATGAATTGCTTCAATATGAGAGGTATAGGAAGAGATATGAATTCATTTATCAAAAAAGCATGAAGTATGTTTACACACGAAAAGTAAAAGGGCACTTCAAATACAATCTAGTTCCGCAAACTCAAAGAACCAATCACAAAAATTTGAAACAATGTGAAGGCCCTTACTTTTTTGGAGGAGCAAATATATCTAGAAATTCTTCATCTAAGGCTTTTGTAAAATCAATATCAGGTTCTGCTTGTCTTTTACCCCTTACTTTCTTCATTGTTACTGGAGATTTACTTTCTGCAGCAGGATCATCCTTTAAGCCTGCAGAATACAATCCACTTTATGTTCCCATGCCAATGAACCACCAAAAAGGAAAACATCTATTAAGTATTAATGATTTCAAATTCCACTGGACCTTTAGCTTTTCGATACTTCCAATGGTCAGGACCTGCCCAAGCATTTTGTTTCGAAGATAATCCCATATTTAAAAATAAATATTCATCAATCCTCTCAAACCTGTCATCCATATCAGGAACTTGGAATGAAAATGATTCAGTTTCCTGCAAAAGTCAGTTTATCTTATGAGCACAAAGAGGGCTTGGCTGAGAGCTTCAAGGAAGGAGCAAAAAGTTTTATGTTCAACGCATCGCAAATCCGATCATTATAAGTATGATTCCGCCATACTTCTTTATAGTATTCACATTGTTTTCATTGCTTGAATGATCTTGGGAATATAGTAGAAACCCAACAATGGTATCAGAGCCATGATTTAAGCATGAAATTGGAATTAGGGTTCTTAACTTTAAAATTGGGTAAAATTGATTTGAGCATATTTTGATGAAATTGATTGTTTGAATATGCTTGAATGATGAAAACATAGTGTTATGCATGATCAATTTGATGAAAATTGAATTGGATGAATTTTTCCCCAAATTTGAGGCTTGGCCGAAAGTTGGATGCCCTAATGTCATGGTGATTTTTTGTTTTTTGAATCATTGATTGAGTTTGAAAGACTTGGGAAATGTTGATTTAGGATTTAATTTGATTGAAATTGAAATCGGACAAAATCCCCTAATTGCTGTGACTTAGAAGCATGGAAAATGAATTGATTTTTTGATTCAATTGTGTTGGACATGTGTTGATGATAATAAGCATGATTAATTATATAAATTGGTATTTTGGAAATGTTAATTTGGTTAATTAATCATGGCTATACACTTTGATTAATTTAATTGTGAAATTTGGAATATTGTAATTAAATTAATTGGGCTTGATTTGGAATTGGGCTTATAAAGTTGTATTTGGGCTTAATGGGCTTGGTTGAGCCAAGTTTGGTTTAGGTTAATTGGTTGGATCCAATTGGGCCCAAAACCATATCTATAAAGTCCAAATATAATATAATGGACCTTTAAAATTTTAATTGGGCCTAATGGGCCTGAATTGGTTTCTTGGCAAATAAGGGTGATTCCTTAAATGGGCTTTGGTATTTGGGTTTGACCCATATTGACCAAAGTCCATGCCTTAAGAAATTAATTGAAAGCCCATTGGACTTTAATTAAATTGACATTTGATGTTAATTGGGCTTTGAGACCCGTAATGATTAGATTTAGAATCTAAGTCGCAAAGACTCATTAATAAAGTGTAATTATTTAATTTGGAATTAAATATAGAATTAGTATTAAATACAAATTAAATTGGATTTAATGTTGTAGTTTAATATAATTCGAGAATTCGTACTTTGAGTATTTATTCTTAAAAACGAGTTGGACTCGCCCAAATCAAATCGTTGTTTGAACATTGGATGGTCATTAATTTCAGATTAATTAATTGGATTAGATTGATTGATAACATGTTTTGTATGAATACATGGATGTGATGTATGAATAATGTATATCGGATGGATATTAGATGGGTGAGGGCAATTTTAGAAATTGTTGTAATAAATTTAGAATTTATTAAATTGGACCTGTGTGTCCAGCCTATTACCTATTGACTCTTTGTATTTCTCTTCTCACCTATTCCCCTCAATGTAAATGAGGTTTCTTTAGAAGTGTTATGTAATTGGGTAGAAGTAAGATTTGTGCTAGCGGGAGAGAGGAAATGGAGAGATTTGTTCTAGGAACAATGTGTTTTAAATATTCATCCGCATATCATTATTAAATTTATTTACGCGCCTTATTATGTTTTTAGAATGCATGTTTAAGGGTGTATGATGAGACCTTAATCAAAGATAATTAATTGGTTGCCAATTACGCGAAAACCCCTCAACATATATTAAGCGTTTTCTTTCCATTGAATGATTCTTTCTCACGATCCAAGATTGGCACTGGTTTGTTGGCCAAAGTCAAGGCCTTTTTCCATCGCGGATGTGTTTGAATCATGAAGGCTTTGTTTCATATCGGTGTCTTGTCCAAGTTGTGATTTGTTGGCCAAAGTCAAGATCACTTCTTGTCCATCGACATCGATTACGAAGCTTTCCAAAGTCAATGGGTTCCGCTTAACTGGAATCATTAAGTTTGTTATGCCAAAACCAAGGCTTAATTGATTCAGAGGAAAAAGGTTAGGGAATATATTGGATATATTGGCATATATAAGATATATGTTTCGGACTTGGATGTCCACCTACTGGATCTAAGAATTGGATGAGATCCAATTGATCTTAGAGATCTACCTAGTTAAATATCATACATCTTGTTGGCCAAAGTCAAGGTTGTGTGTTATTTAACGGGATCCTAGCCCACTAGGAAACAAGGTTTCCCGAGTACTCAACAGAGGGTTAGAGGCTCGCCGAAAAATAGTGGGAGGCAAGTATTAAATTTGCAATTTCGTTTAGATACTTGCCAATACGCGCTCATTTCATTTTTCGTCATTAATCAAATAAATATTAGTTGGACTAATATCGTTGTTTTAATTAAAACAATTGAACTGTATTCAAACTACTTCAAATTATAGTTGATTATATAATTGGATTATAGTAATAAATATATTTGAATTTAAATAATCAAATTATAGTTGATTATATAGTTAGACTATAGTAATCATTATATTTAATAGTACCTAAAATCGTTGATTGGATAGTTAGACTATAGCAATCAAGATAACTGAAAGATTAGCGTTTAAAACATAAACCTGGGTAGAATGTCTTTAAACGGCTTTAATTTTCAAATTGGGAATAAAACCTCAGGATAGTCCTGAGAACTGAGAAGTTACTTTATTTGATAGAGAAACCTCTTGGGCCTAAGCCCGGAGTTGAGCAAATAGTAGAACATGATCTTTGGAAGATTCATGTGATGATAACTTTAGTGCTCAATCCATTATGCTTACCGCAATGACACTTTAATTTTGTCGTCAGAATTAAGGATTAGATCCTTATACCATGATGATGAAATTAAAGATCTTAATAGATCTATTCTTAGATCTTAGAAGTATAAATTGCATAAGAAGCTATTTCGCTCGTGTATGTCAGAGGGTACATCTGTCGAGCACTAGGTGTCGTAGATGATTGCTGACATCGATCAGCTAGGTTAGATCGGCGTTACCTACGTGGTCGAGACTACCAAAGATTTGATCTTATAGTCTCTTCCCGAATGCTGGGGCAGGTTCATTGTGAACCAAGAGTAAACTCTTGGTGAGTTAATGGCTATGCTCTAGGAGGCAAAGCCAGAGCTTCTAAAAAGTGGCAAAGGCAAAATCATTACAGTATTCTAGGAAGACAAGGGACATATCCCAAGATGTCTGCCTAAACAGTGGCAAACAGGGTCACTAGATGCATGACTGCCGTATGGACAAGGAAGACATGAAGGAAGTGAAGACGGGGCAAGGCTCCGGCTTCAAGTATGTTTTTCATAAACATGTTCGCTATTAGTTTCAAAATTGGATTTTGATACTAGATGTGGTACATAAGATATGTACTGATGTGCAAAATCTGCTGATTAGCAGGAAACTGACTTCAGTTGAGATTTACCTGCGAGTCAGAAACGGGACAACAGTCGATGTTTTAACCGTAGATTCCTAAGTTTAGGAACTACCCTTCGGGTGTGTACTTAAAATAGGAAACTGTTAAAATGTAACTAGTTTGACTAGAAATATTATCTCTATATCAGAGTATAACTCGTTATAAGTATACCTTTATATTCTAGAACATTAAAGTGTTTTATTTTATAAAGATGATATTGAGATAAACACATTAGATGTGAATAAAAGTGTTTATATTTTGAATATAATTGAATCTCAAACGTATGACATGACAAACAAATAGCTCAAACTGAATTAATCAGATGAGACTTATTTGTGGCATTGTTGTCTGGGACACAATAAACAAGACTCGTATATCCACACTTTTGAAGAGTGGATACTAGGATGGATTTGATCCTATTCAAATGATGTCTACGAATCTAGTTTATTAGGCAAAGTGCCTAAACACCTTTTACTTGGTAAAAGTACAAGTGCCATCTATCTGTTAGCCCTCGTTCATAGTGACGTAAGTGGGCCCATATCTAGCTAGGCTAGAGGTGGATATGAATACTTCATAACCTTTACGGATGTGGCATCGCGTTATGGTTATGTGTTTCTTTTGAAACACGAATCGGAAACTTTTGATAAATTCAAAGAGTTTCGACACGAAGTAGATAAACAGATCGGCAAAAGTGTTAAACCATCATGATTGGACCATGATGAAAATACTTAAGCAATAAGTTTCTTGAATACCTGAAAGAGTATAGTATTCTTTCAATATGGACTCCTCACGGAACACCTCAAATGAAGGTGTGTCCGAACCGAGAAATCGAACCTTGTTAGACATAGTAAGGTTAATCATGAGTCGCTCTGAGCTACCATTTTCCTTCTCGGGATACGCATTAAACAGTGCAACACTTATTTTGAATAAGGTTCCATAAAAATCTGTTTGACAGACTTCATATTAGATATGAACATGAAAGAAACTGGGTTTACTCATTCCTGATGATTTGGGAATGCTGGGCATATGTTTGGATGATACCAAACTAGAACCCAAATCAGATAAGTGCCTAATTTTTAGGTTATCCTATGGAAACCAAAGTATAGTACTTATACAACTCACTAGAGAACAATGTAATTGTTGCTTGACCGGCGTAAACACACACGTATAACGCAAGCGCACGTATTGTTCAAGTAGTATAAAAATATCGATCCCACGAGGACTTAATACCTAAGCTATTAATTTTATGAGGTCAAATAATTACTAGTATCTAACAGGTTGTTTGATTGATTTGAAATGGTGACGATTCTAAATTTAAAAACAAGTAAATAAAATTGTTCGAAAGTAGGTTTAAGAAAATTCAATATTAAAAACTATCTAGGGTTGTGATTTCTTCCAATATCATTTTAAAGATGAAGTGGTTATCTTAAAGTTGGGTAATATATTGATTTATTAACCTGGAACACTAAATTATGTGTAAGCATCTGTCGATGGTCATACACAAATACCCAGTTTAACCCAATGGAACCATATGTCTATGTCAACCAAATTATCTGGATTCATTAAGTTTAAGTTCCAATTAAGGCTACCCCCGCCCGACATGTATATGTCTATCCTGTAAAGAAATCTATTAAAGGGTTATCTATCCTCAAGGAAGATCGTGGGCTATTGAGTCTAAGGCTGAAACCTAAAATCCCTATGTCTAGTTCATTTTAGATTTACCAGATCAATTTTATTAATGGCCAGTTAATGAAAAAGCATTAAGATTAAGACTCAATAAATAAATCTTTATAATACCCAAACTATAATCTAACCCCTTATAAACCGGTGATATTAAAAGTCATCACAACCCCAGATAACTAATTTAGTTACAACACATAACTAGGGCTAGTAAAAACTTGAAAATAAAAGACATAAAGTAAAAATACGGTAAAGTAAATACTGAAAAGTAAATTACAATAAAATAAAATGCTAAGGTAAAAGGAATTAATTTTACTACTACTAATTTAGATATCTCCCATAATATAATATATAAACTTGTGATAACATTACCAACCAGCCATAGAGGCGGTATCCTGATTAAGTCAAATTAAGTCCAACCAGCCATTAAGGCGGTAAAAAGATTTGTCCATGAACCTGCCATATAGGCAGTAAGAAAGTTTAATTACCAACCGACTAATATGGCGGTATCCTTGATTAGTCAGGTTTAAACCAGATTAAAATGAATTACCAACCGACCAATCTGGCGGTATCCTTTTTAAGTCAATATATTAAATAGTGAATAAATTATATTTAAGGGAGATTAATCTAAATAACAATAATAAAAGAATTACCTTTCACCCTAGCTGGGGAAGTTACCTCCTCATGGTAAATAGTAACAACTGTAAAAAGTAAGAAAGTAAATTACTATTATTACAAAAAGTAATTAAAATTTAATTACAAAACTAAAATTAAAAGAAATTAGAGAGAGAAACCCCCTCTTTACATCAAAGAAGTGAGAGAGAGTGGTACAACTGAAACTGGAATTTCGCGCTCTATTTATAAGGGTCAGTAAGGGTCCGGCGTCGTGACGCCCAGCTCGCGTCGCGATGCCCATTTTGTCAACGTGGCACGCTCTGGTTCGTCGGTTGCAGATTCTGGATAAGGTGATAAGGTGACACGTGGCAAGGTGGTTGGGACTCAATTATTGTGACACGTGGCGGCTTGTGATTGGTCGGCTCAAATTCTTATCCGCCACATGTCAGATAGGGATAAGAGAGTCAATGATTGATGCTGATGTGGCAGTGACGTGGCGATACGTGGCAAAGTGACTGTCGGCACCATAGAATTGTGAAACGTGGCACTTCTTGATTGGCTGATGATGACGTGGCGATGACGTGGCAGTTTGACTCGGTCAACCTGGTGATGTGGATGATGACGTGGAAATGACGTGGAGTGACACGTGGCGACACGTGGCGATGGCGACTGTCGGCACCATAGGATGATGACATGTGGCACGGCGCATGTTAACAAATCGGCTGTGATGGTGACACGTGGCTCGGCGCACGTTAGCAAAGTCAAACTTTTCTCAGATTCTGATTTGTGGACCCGGCGCACGTTAGCACTGTTCGGCGCACGTTAGGCGTTGCGACGCGGAAAATTACCAAAATGCCATTTTTTCCAATTTTCACTGTTTTGGTCTAAATCACCTCCAGAATGTCTAGAAACTTTATTTATCTACAAAATAACACAAAACATATCAAAATATTCACAAAACTCAAGAAACTATACAAAATATTAAGTTAAATGAGTGGGAAATAGTGATATAATTACCACTCATCACACCCCCAAACCTAACATTTTGCTAGTCCTCGAGCAAAACACAAAATAAAATAACATAATAAAATTTTAACTAAGCCACTTTCGTTGGGATCACAGTTGCATTTAGCGTATGCAACAAGCCTTTAAACCCCTAGGTGTCCCTAGTGGACGAGTTGTAGTCTCGTGAGGGTTTACAACAATGATACCCACAAACATTTTATAAAAGTAAAAAGGTAGTGAAACTAATGCACACAAAAGAAAAAAGACAAGCGAAAAGAGAATAAAGAAGTTAGTGACTAATTAGGTGAAATTTCTACTCCAAGTCACTAGTTGTTTTGTTTCTTTCTAAATTACTGAATAAGTAAATTCTCCGATTATTTTTACCATTCTTCATATACATAGCCAACAAAATATTTAAACAACTCATTTTTTTGCCCACAACAGTCATAAGTACAGTTGATAAGAGAGTAATATTTTTGTCCTAAAGTTCTATCAGATTTCACACCTTTTTGCAGCAATGGAATAATTTTTCGAATTTTTCTGATTTTTTCTTTGATTTTTTTTTCTATTTTTTATTTATATACAATATCTTCCATCTATGTAACGAGTGTTGGGTCGGTGGCTCCCAAACCAGTTGGCTTTAGGGCACCAGGTGTTAAGACACCCCTAAGGACTTAATTACTCAGACTTCATATATTTTTGCAGCATCTTTGATCCATGTAGCGAGCTTTGGGCCAGTGACTCCCAAACCAATTGGTTTTAGGGCACTAGGTGTTAAAACACCCTTACGGACTTAATAACTCGGATCTCAGATGTTTTTTTTTTTTACTCCATTGCTTTTTTTGAGATGCTTCCTCCAATTAAACTAGTGCACTGAATATTACAAACTTTTCAATTTTAGCTCATGTCCGTATGTTACTATATATGTTGATAATACCTGCCAACTGAGCATATGAAGATCTATTTTAGTTAGTATTATGGAGAATTCACAAATTAAATAATTTAAAATGAAATAAACAAAAATTAACTTGTTTCAAAAATGATTTTGAGATACGTATCAGGAGTGGGAACTCCTTACTCAGCTATCTCTCACCAATTTCACCCTTTTTAGTCAAAATAAAAACAGAAAAATAAATTATTTTTTTTTTGAAAATTTTTCAATTTTTTTTGTATTTTTCGAAAAATTTTGAACTAAAAATAAAAACAACACACAAATAAAAAGAAGATACTAATCAACTAATTCCCTCCCCCAAACCTAAATGAGACATTGTTCCCAATGTCTTAAACAGTAGAAGAAAAGTTTAGAAGATAGTACCTGGTTAGCTGAAATTCTACAAGAAATTAAATGTTAAGATCCATATTAACACGACGCCTCTTACCACGATCGTCCTCGGACCAATTTATCTTTGAAAGGATAGGGTCAACTTGTGGTTCATAGGCTAAGAGTTGGTCTATTAGATCCGGAGCAGTTCTGGCAGTAAAGAGGAGTTCTTTTAAAGGTTTTGACACAAACCCATTTCTCCGGCATCATCAAGAAACACACAAAGAAAATCATAAAATCCATCAACGTTAAACATCCCATTTGGTTTCTGGTGTATGTTCAAGTTCGCCCAAGATAGCACTATAAAAATTTCCTCCAATGTGCCCAAGCCACCTGGCAAAGCAATAAAAGCATCAGCACGATTAATCATTTCTACCAGTCGTTCAGATATACCTGGCACGATCAGTTCTTCTCCGTTTGATGGTTCAATAAGATTTGCCTCCGCCAAGGGTTTTGGGATGATTCCCAAAACGTGACTGCCTCCTTCCTGTACAGCTTTTGAACGATCCCTATAAGTCCAAGATTGCCTCCGCCATATACTAAATGCATATTTATTGAAGCTAAGACTCGACCCAATTCATGTGCTGCCTCTACATATTGTGGTTTAGTACCAACACTACTACCACAAAACACACAGATGTTTTCAACTCGTCTTCTTGAAGTGGCTTCCATGTTTTACTCTGGATATCTTCAAAAGTGCAATGATGAGTTGAATTTATAACACCTGAAAAGGGTGAGTAAAATAATAGCACTAGTACCTGCCAAATGACAATTATTAGTTAAACAAATCGTGATAGTCAAAAAGTTCCGGATCCTATGGGAGAAAATAAAAGAAAATAAAAAAACAAATTACAATTACTAAGAAAAGACAAAGAGATATAATATTTACAGCTTGATTAACGTCTATGCGTCAGGGACAAGCTTCCCATCCAATTTTCTTATAAATTGGCAAACAGGGTCTTTTTGAGTCAGATTCCCAAGACTTAACTGTTGTCTTTCTTTTTGAAATTGTGTATGTAATTTGTGAAAGGCTATGTGAACATATCCACTGGGATGCGTCTCAAGAGTCGAAGATATATCATCTAAAGACTCCTTACTCAAGCCATCCCTAATGAATTTAATTTTGTCTTCGCGATTATCAGACACCATTCCTAAAAAACGACAACGAGTATTGCAATTCCAGCGTGCACATTTGTAACAAACACCCATTTGCTTAGCTCTACGTTTCTTTGCATAGGTGCTTCTTCCAAAACCAGGCAGATGTGAAATAAAAGAGTCAGAAGACTCACATGCCAATCAGACTCATGCTTCAATTACCCAACGAATGTCATTAGGGACACCGTGAATTGTTAGTAGTCTCATCCGTTCCAAGCGAGCTTTGTAAACTTTCATCAGAGATTTTTGTGGGAGATAAGGAAATTGCTTGTGAAGATTTGCTAGAGCTTCTTCCATCCTGAAATGAATTAACCTGCAAAAGCTAAACACACCAAATTAAATCACACCAAATCAAAGTATATACAAAAATTGCATAGGTTTCCTCCCTGCGAGCGCTAAGTTTAAAGTCGTCAGCTAGACGTGACTTCTCGAACGTTAGGCTGGATCTGAAAGTGTGACACTTTCTTTTTGTCGCTCAAATGATTCTCCCCAGTAATGATTGACACGCTGACTGTTAACCTTGAATGTGTTGTTGGTATTGGGATCCAGTAACTCAACCGTTCTATAAGGTAAAACTGAGTGATCACAAACGAACCTGACCACATAGATTTCAACTTTCCAGGGAAAAGTTTCAACCTCGAGTTGTACAACAACACCTGCTGCCTTGGTTCCAACTGTCTGTGCACTATTTTTCGGTCATGCCATTTTTTGGTCTTTTCCTTGTACAATTTGGCATTCTCATAAGCCTGTAGGCAAAATTCCTCCAATTCGTTGAGTTGGTGAAGCCTTTTCTCTCCTGCAGCTTGTGAATCAAAATTCAACTTCTTCAGTGCCCTGTACGCTTTGTGCTCAAGCTCAACTGGCAGATGGCACGCTTTCCCAAACACCAATCGATATAGGGACATACCAATAGGTGTCTTGTAAGCTGTCCGGTAGGCCCATAATGCATCATCTAGTTTTGTTGACCAGTCTCTCCTTGTTGATCCAACAGTTCTCTCCAAGATTCTTTTGATCTCTCTATTTGAAACCTCAACCTGTCCATTTGACTGTGGATGGTAAGTTGTGGCAACCTTGTGAGTAACTCCGTATTTGGATAGGAGTGCATCGAAGTATCTGTTGCAGAAATGTGAGCCATCATCGCTGATGATTGCACGAGGTGTTCCGAACCAAGTGAAAATTTTCTTTTTCAGGAATTTTATCACCACTTTTGAATCATTGGATGGCTATGCAATTGCTTCAACTGTTGGAATTCTCTAAGCTTCCCATGATCATTTCAAGCAATGAAAACAAGTGCGAATACAACGAAGGAGTTGCGGAATACTCACATCGATCGGTTGTGCGACGCGGCGACGAACAAAAAATGTTTTCTGCTCACTGTCATGGTCACGGCAGTTCACTGCAATGGTGTCCTCCATTTTCGGTTTTGGATCATCTTTGTCAAGCTCCAAGCTTCGTCAAATGATTCCAAGCTCATTGGTGGACTTCCCTATCACCTTCGCATGTCTCTCGGAGTGCTAGCTCTTGATGTTTTTACCACAAAAACATCACACTTTGCTTCCCTCTAGCTCACGGTTTTGAGCTGAAACCAGAAGAGAAAACAGCCCCTCCATGGGCGTGAGAGAGATAAGAAGAAAGATAAGAGTGTTGTGTGTTTTGTTGCCAAAAAGTGTATCTAATACACATAATTAATTTCCAAAATTAATTACATATTTTTCTCTTTCCAAAAGTCAAGTCTTTAAGGCTCCAACCACTCACATCGACTCCATCAATCAATGAATAGTGACTGGCGTCAATCACTCAAAGTGAAAGACATCTATCACTTGATTGACGAATGATGTGACGCTAGATGCTACTAGCGATTTGACGCTTGATTTGACTTGCGTGCCGCACTCGAATTCGAAATATGAATGCGCTCGCAAATAATCCCGGGCTCAGGTTCACTAATTCCAAATTAACGAATTTTCCGTTGCAACGTAATTAAATCTAATTTAATTAAATAATCATACCCATCATAACTATTATTCACATCGCTAACGAGTTAATTCTAAATTAATTCATTCGCCCGAATTAAAATCTAATTTCGATTCCGCGTCGAAATCCAATTTCGTTTAATATATCAAATATATTATTTTATCGATTAATTCCAAATTAATTGTTATCTCTTTTTAATTGATATTTTATCCCAGATAAAATATCTCCTCAATTAATCCCAGATTAATTTTCTCTCTCATCTGATTAATCCCAGATTAATAAAAGTGCGAGTCATACGTCATCGGTGAATCTTCGGGAAGCGACCCATGAGATCCCCGGATATGTTGGCAGTAAATTCGTTCGTCGGACTATCCGAACACGTAAGTACCTAGTACTACATTTGTACCGATTAACAAGACAAGATTGGCTTATAGCAAAGCGCCATGCCTTCCCAATTCTCCAGAAATATCCTTACAGGAATATAAAGATCTATATCAGGCGTAGTATACGTAGTATTGTGTATGTCGATCCAGTATCGGATGATCATGTGTTAGGCCTGGGGCTGGAATTGTGTTTGCCCCGTACGAAGCACATATCAGATGTCTGGAAACTAGTCTCTATAATCGGATATATATGACCTAGTCATAATATCCCGATAGCTGCAACATTTAAGAGAACCAGTACCGTATCCTACGTGACCATCATCTCCATATGACTGGAGTGATACTTCCGTCTTGACATCACACCCAACACACTACGATTCTCGATATACCCAGAAGAGGCGTACACAGAAACCGGTTAAAGCCCTGGACGACCAAAACCAAAGTATATTGATTGTCGTAAGTATTAGCGGTGCAAGTCTCAGGTTAAGACCAAATACACCTACCCTGATTTCGGACTTCCATAGACACATAGTCATACTACCAATGGAATTCTGAGGGGGTCTATCCAGAGCGAAGCTGTTTCCCGTACCATCGGTAAAACACAACCTCCTATTACACTTGCATGCGTATCCTATACCCAAATATATGAGAACTATGTCGTTATGCCCTCACAACACGCACAAGTGTAATACTAGTCTTTTACGCATTTATCGATGTCCAATCTCGATAATACTCTGACTAGGGATATTTAATGATTTATCATTCGTGGACTGATACTGTCTCATATCATTCTCAATCCAGGAACAAATCATAGGGACCTCCTATCATTTATATATCTTGGTGATCTAATCACAAATGATAAGAGAGCAATCTCATTTGTCACATAGTTAATTTGTACAACAACACCATGATCTGTACAAATAGTGACGCTATGGGTCATAATTGTCCAACAATCTCCCACTTGGCCTATAGCCAGTCACTCGAGTGTCTAACACCCGAACTATGCACGGTTGGCTCAAACTGCTGAGAAAAGTTTTCGTCAGCGGATTTGCATGATTATCATCTGATGCGATTTATTCGATCATCACATCGCCCCGATGTATGATCCAAACGAATCAGATGAATATTGAAGTATGTATCTGGATCGTTGATGAGACCATTAATTCTTTAGCATGTGCTGACGCCTAGCTCAACTGCTAACAGAACTATATCTAATCTAATTAGATTTGTTATCGACCCAGAAGGCTTCTATTGCTGCCTCAGTTGCAGCAATAACCCGCATTTGTTGTTTATTCGGTAACAGTATCTTGCTTGAAAGATTTCCAGCTCAATGTACCGTTATTCAAACTGTATAGTACCGTTGTTACGACTTATAGTCATTTTATCGGTTTGGAAACTTGCAGTAGTGATCCCAGTCACTTCAAGTTATCCTTCTCCATAGTTTAAGACAACATTCTTAGTTCTCTAAGATACTAAAGGATGTTCTTAACTTCAATCCAGTGACTATCACTTGGATTGGCCTGACTGTGAATCCATATGCTCAAAGCGTATGAGACACCAGGTCACGTATATTTTTAAATGTACGGATTCTCGGAGAGTTTTCTCGAAAGCCAAGCTTTTGCCGATTGTTTTATGGGAATATCATTTCCAAGAAATGACATGTCATCATTATTTATAGGACATTATTGTCAGTGCGCTCCCATTAACCTCCTTATATACACAAGAATGATTTTTCGTTTTGAATTAAATCATAAACTATTATGATTACATCAAAACGATAATTCGAAGATTCTAATGTTTGCTTCAATCCAAACATGGATCGAATAACCTGCAAACCTTGTTTGCTAGTTTTGGTACGACAAAACTGACAGGGTGTTGTAAACATCCTCCTAAAGGTTTCCGTTTCAGGAAAGCGATTTTCCCGTTAAGCTGACATATTTCATAAATGAAACATGCAGCATCAGCAAGCATTATCCAAATGGATTTACTGTGGCAACAGGTAAAAGGTTTCGTCGTAATCAACACAATGTTGATAACGATACCTTTTCGCTAAAAGCCTAACTTTATACGTTGGTATGTTGCCATCCATGTATGTCTTCCTTGAAGTCTTATAAAGTACCAATAGGCACAATGCCTTACGGTACAACAACTAGTATCCAAACTTGGTTGTTGTACATGGAATCCATTTCGGATGTCATGGCACTTTGCCATAATAAGGGATTCGATACCTTGTATCACTTCCTCATACGTAGTCAGTTGGTATACCTCAATAAGATTGACATATTTATGAGGTGAGATCAGAAACCCATACCCAGGTTGTTTTCTGACTCTCTCCGACATACGCAGTTCTTGTGTATTCGAAGATTAATGGTATAGTTTCATCCTTGATGAACTATTTATGTTCCATTAGGAATCGGTGCCTGGAATAGTATTACTCTGATTTTCATCGAGTTTTACTATCCTCCTACTTACCACTGCATATAGGTATTCCTCTTAGGAAAACCGCATGGTGAGCAACAATTAAATTGTTCTCTTGTGAGTTGTATAAGTACTATACTTATGGTTTCCCTAGGATAACCTACAACTTGGCACTTATCCAATTTGGGTTCTAGTTTGGTATCATCCAAACACATGCCCAGCATTCCCAAATTTTCAGGAATGAGAAACTCGGTTTCTTTCCTGTTCATATCAAATATGAAATCTATCTAACAGACTTTATGGAACCTTATTCTAAATAAGTTCTGCACTGTTAATGTTTATCCGTTGAAGGAAATGGTAGCTCAGAGCGACTCAGGATTAACCTAATTATGTCCAACAAAATTCGGTTTCTCGGTTCGGACACACCGTCAAATTGACGTGTTCCGGGAGGAGTCCTCATTGAAAGAATAATATACTCTTTCAAGTATATTAGAAACTTATTGCTTAAGTATTTTCCATTACGGTCTTACCGTGACGCTATAATATTTTAGCCGACCTGTTTGTCTATTTCGTGTCGAAAACTATAAAAGTTTCCGATTTATGTTTCAAAAGAAACACATAACCATAACGAGATGCCACATCCGTAAAGGTCACGAAATATTCATATCCACATCTAGCCTAGCTAGACATGGTCCCACTTGCTTCACTATGAACAATGGCTGACAGATCGGTGGCATTTGCACTTTTACCAAGTAAAGGTGTTATAGGCACTATGCCTAATAAACTAGATTCGTAGACTTTATTTGAATAGAATCAAATCAGTCCTAGTACCCACTCTTCGAAAGTGTGGATATACGAGTCTTGTTTAATTGTGTCCCAGACAACAATGCCACAATATGTTTCATCTGATCAAATCAGTTTGAGCTATTTGTTTGTCATGTTATACGTTTGAGATTTATTTATATTCAAAATATAAATTTTGTTATTCACATCTAATTTGTTTATCTGAATATCATCTTATATAATAAAACACTTTAATGTTCTAGAATATAAAGGTATACCCGCAACGGGTTAAACCCTGATATAGAGATAATGTTTCTATTCAAACTAGTTACATTTTAACAGTTTCCTAATTTAAGTACGCACCCGAAGGGTAGTTCCTAAATTTAGGTTTCTACGGTTGAAACAGAGACTTTTTTCCCGTTTCCAATTCGCAGACTAATCTCAATCTGAAGTCAGTATCCTACTCATAGCAGATTCTGAACATCAGTATATATTTATGTATCACACTAAGTATTTAAAATCTGATTTTAATACTAGTAATGAACATAATTATGACAAACATATTTGAAGTTAGAACCTTGCCCCGTCTTCAATTCCTTCATGTCTGCTTTGTTCAAACGGCAGTCACGCTTCCGTGATCCCGTTTGCCACATTTTAGGCAGACATTTTGGGATATGTCCTTTTATCTTCCCAGAAGATTATAATGATTTTGCCTTTGCCCTTTTCAACACTCCAGAAGCCTTTGGTCAAGCCTTGGCCTTCTAGAATATCGAAGTAAGGTGCGCCTTGCGCTATTTGTCTTATTGCAAATTTTGACTTTGTCTCCTTGAGAATAGTCATTAACTCTCCAAGAGTTTATTATTGCAATTTGTATTTCTAAAATCTAAGTATAGATTTATGAAGATCCTTCAATTTCAATATCATACTTTAAAGATCTAATCCTTAATTCTGATAAAGAAATTAAGGAGTCTATTTGGCAAGCTTAATGAATTAAGTATTTAAGTTATCATTACATAAATCTTCCAAATATTATGCTCTACTATTTACTTAACTCCGGGCTTAGGCATAATATGTTATTTTATCAAATAAATTAACTTATTAGTTTCCAGGACCATCCTGAAATTTTATTCCCAATTTGAAAAATAAACCATTTAAATACATTTTCCCTAGGATTATGTTTTAAATGTCAATCTTTCAATTTTATCTTGATTCTAATAGTCCAACTTTTTAATCAACGATTTCAGGTACTTTTAAATATAATGATTCTTATAGTCCAACTATATTAATCAACTATACTTTTAATTTGTTTGAATACAGTCCAACTGTTAATTAAAACAACGATTTAAATATTAGTCCAACTAACATTTAATTTATTTGACGAATGATATTTGTTTGAGCGCGTATGGAAAGTAATTAAACGAATATTGCAAATTCAATTCTTGCCTCCCACTATTTTTCGGCGAGCCTCTAACCCTCTGTCGAGTACTCGGGAAACCGTGTTTCCTAGTGGGCTAGGATCCCATTAAATATCACACAATCTTGACTTTGGCCAACAAATTGTATGATAATTAACTAGGTAGATCTCTAAGATCAATTGGATCCCATCCAATTCCTAGATCCAGTAGGGGGACATCCAAGTCCGAAACATATATCTTATATATGCCAATATATCCAATATATTACCTAACCTTTTTCCTCTGAATCAACTAAGCCTTGGCTTTGGCACAACAAACTTAGTGATCCCAGTCAAGCGCGACCCATTGACCATGGAAAGCTTCGTAATCAATGTCGATGGACAAGAAGTGGTCTTGACTTTGGCCAACAAACCACAACTTGGACAAGACACCGATATGGAACAAAGCCTTCGTGATTCAAACACATCCTCGACAGACAAAGGCCTTGCCTTTGGCCAACAAGCCAATGCCAGTCTTAGATCTTGAGTAAGAATCACTCAATGGAAGGAAAAACGCTTAATATTTTGCGAGGGTTTTTCGCGTGCAAATTGTTAACCAATTTATTATCTTTGTTAAGGTCTCATCATCATACACCCTTAAACATGCATTCTAAACACATAATAAAGCGTGTATAAATAAATAATAATGATATGCGGATGGATACTTTACACATTGATCCTAGATCAGATCTCTCTCATTCCTCTCTCCCGCTAGCACAAATATTTGCTTATACCTGTTACACTACACTTCTAAAGAAACCCCATTTACATTGAGGGGAATAGGTGAGAAGAGAATACAAAGAGTAAGGAGGTAATAAGGCTGGACACGCAGGTCCAATTTAATAAATTCTAAATTTATTACAATAATTTCTAAAATTGTCCCACCCATCTAATATCCATCTGATATACATTATTCATGCATCGCAATCATGTATTCACACAAGCATGTTATCAATCAATCTAATCAAATTAATTAATCTGATAATTAATGACCATTCAATGTTCAAACAATGATTTGATTTTGCGCGAGTCAAACTCGTTTTGCGAATAAGTACTCAAAGTACGAATTCTTGAATTAAATTAAACTACAAAATTAAATCCAATTCAATTTGCATTTAATACCAATTCGCTATTTAATTCCAAATTAAATACTATACTTTATTAATGAACTTTTACGACTTAAATTCCAAATTTAATCGTTACGTGTCTCAAAGCCCGATTAACGTCCAACGTTAATTTAATTAAAGTCCAATGGGCTTTTAATTAATTTCTTTAAGGCGTGGGCTTCAGCAACCAAAGCCCAATCAAGGAATTACCCCACAAGCCCAGAAATCAATTTAGGCCCATTAGGCCCAATTAAATTTTAAAGGTCCATTAGTCGCATTTGGGCTTTATGGAAGCGGTTTTGGGCCCAATTGGATCCAACCAATTTAGCCTAAACCAAACTTGGTACAACCAAGCCCAATAAGCCCATTTACAACATTACAAGCCCAAATCCAATTTAAGCCAAAATAATTTAATTCCAAAAATTCCAAATTTCTCAATTAAATTAACTAAAGTGTATTACACAATTAATTACCCAAATCAATATTTCCAAAACACAATTTTGTACAATTAATCATGTTTTTTTACATTAAATCATGTTCAACACAATTTAACAAAAAAATCAAACCCATTACATGCATATTATGTCTCGGCAATATAGGGATTTTAAAATCGATTCGGTTTCAATCAAATTAAATCCGCAATCAACAATTCCCGATTGATTTCCAACACATCCAATGATCAAAAAATCAAAATCCAAGACATTTAGGGAGCCTTCAACTTTCGGCCAAGCATAGCAAATTGGGGAAAATTAATCCAATTAATTTTTCAACAAATTGATCACATATAACTCTAAGTTATCCATATACAATCATATTCAAATAAACAATTTTCCAAAAACATGCTTAAATCAAAAAGTCCCAATTAAAGTTAAGAACCATAATTCATGTTTCATGCTCAAATGGCTCAAGATACCATTGTTGGAATTCTCTAAGCTTCCCAAGATCATTTCAAGCAATGAAAACAAGTGCGAATACAACGAGGGAGTTACAGAATACTCACATCGATCGGTTGAGCGACACGGCGACGAACAAAAAATGTTTCCTGCTCATTGTCATGGTCACGGCAGTTCACTGCAATGGTGTCCTCCATTTTTCATTTTGGATCATCTTCGTCAAGCTCCAAGCTTCGTCAAATGATTCCAAGCTCATGGGTGGACTTCCCTATCACCTTCGCATGTCTCTCGGAGTGCTAGCTCTTGATGTTTTTTCCACAAAAACATCACACTTTGCTTCCCTCTAGCTCACGGTTTTGAGCTAAAACCAGAAGAGAAAACAGCCCCTCCATGGCGTGAGAGAGATAAGAAGAAAGAGAAGAGTGTTGTGTGTTTTGTTGCCAAAAAGTGTATCTAATACACATAATTAATTTCCAAAATTAATTACACATTTTTCTCTTTCCAAAAGTCAAGCCTTTAAGGCTCCAACCACTCACATCAACTTCATCAATCAATGAATAATGACTGGCGTCAATCACTCAAAGTGAAAGACATCTATCAATTGATTGACGAATGATGTGACGCTAGATGCTACTAGAGATTTGATGCTTGATTTGACTTGCGTGCCGCACTCGAATTCGAAATGCGAATGCGCTCGTAAATAATCCCGGGCTCGGGTTCACTAATTCCAAATTAACGAATTTTTCGTTGCGACGTAATTAAATCTATTTTAATTAAATAATCATGCCCAACATAATTACTATTCACGTCGCTAACGAGTTAATTCTAAATTAACTCGTTCGCCCGAATTAAAATCTAATTTCAATTCCGCGTCGAAATCCAATTTCGTTTAATATATCAAATACATTATTTTATCGATTAATTCCAAATTAATCGTTATCTCTCTTTAATTGATATTTTATCCCAGATAAAATATCTCCTCAATTAATCCCAGATTAATTTTCTCTCTCATCTGATTAATCCCAGATTAATAAAAGTGTGAGTCATATGTCATCGGTGAATCTTCGGGAAGCGACCCATGAGATCCCCGGATATGTTGGCAGTAAATTCGGTCGTCGGACTATCCGAACACGTAAGTACCTAGTACTACGTTTGTACCGATTTACAAGACAAGGTTGTCTTATAGCAAAGTGTCATGCCTTCCCAATTCTCCAGAAATATCCTTACAGGAATATAAGGATCTATATCAGGCGTAGTATACGTAGTATTGTGTATGTCGATCCAGTATCGGATGATCATGTGCTAGGCCTGGGGCTGAAATTGTGTTTGCCCCGTACGAAGCACATATCGGATGTCTGGAAACTAGTCTCTATAATCAGATATATATGACCTAGTCATAATATCCCGATAGCTGCAGTATTTAAGAGAACCAGTACTGTATCCAACGTGACCATCATCTCCATATGACTGGAGTGATACTTCCGTCTTGACATCACACCCAACACACTACTGTAGGAACACATGAATCTGGGGCGACGCATGCTGTCCCGGGCTCGCGGCCCGGTCGGGAGTACGGAGTAGCCACGGGGGACTAAACCGGAGAATAATAGAGTCGCCACCCGGTGTGAACCGGGAAAATGTGATTTAAGGCCGCACTCGCCCCTCGCAAGGGAAGACCTCAAACCGTTGGGTTCGGAATGGTCCCTTACTTATGTCACTTGTAATGAAAGGATTTATGTAATAATTTAATCAAGTCTAAGTAACACTTATTTCCAAGAGTATCATGCTTCTAAATTCACATGCATACATCAACAAGTTCATCACAACATGCAACATCACATGGCAATCTCATGAACATATTTCAGTCATATGATATGGAAAACTAAGAACAATCTAATCATGTTTGAGTACTATCTTATGAATACATCGAATGGATAAATCCAGGAATACAAGTAATATGATTGGCTACATAATGCAAGAGAGATCAACCAAGAGGCAATTATGCATGAATATGATAAGACAAACTCAGTTCAGTGTGTGCGCGTTCGAACGGTAAACAGAAGGTTCGCGTTCGTGTGGCGTTTCATAACGCGTTCGAACGGTACCAGACCTGATGATACAAAATGCATGCACGTTCGAGTAGCGTTCGTAAAACGCGTTCGAACGGTAAACAGAAGGTTCGCATTCGTATAGCGTTCGATAACGCGTTCGAACGGAACCAGACCTGATGCATGATAAGACCAAGAAAGTGCGTGTGCGTTCGCGTAGCGTTTGTAAAAAGCGTTCGAACGGGAAATAGAAGGTTCGCGTTCGTATAGCGTTCGAGGACGCGTTCGAACGGAAACATACCTGATGCATGCAACACAAAGAATAAAGACAATAACATCAAGCTTAGTATGCTCGATTGAACGTATCTTCCATTCAACCAAACACACATCAACCGGCGCGGCAAAGCATCGTGGTAAAGGGCTTTAACCTCTCCAATAAGGGATCTTTCATTGCACTTACTAAGCCCATGCGCTCGATTGAATCATGCATACAAAGAACTAGAAACAATAATATCAAACTTAGTATGCTCGATTGAACGTATCTTGCATTCAACCGAACACACATCAACCGGCGCGGCAAAGCATCGTGGTAAAGGGCTTTAACCCCTCCCAATAAGGGATCTTTCATTGCACTTGCTAAGCCCATGCGCTCGATTGAATCATGCATAAATAAGCAACATGCAGAATTCAAATAACGAAAAAAATAAATAAACCGAAGCAACATAAAGCAAAAGAATGTGTCGTTTACTCAAGTGGTACGTGGAGTTGTATCCCGAGTACAGATCATACTACCGTCCATTCGGAATCGGCTATGAAATTTATGTCCGGGTTTCCATCCTATATACCACAAGAGACGACACTTTTCCATTCATCCAATACCCACAACACACATCATACACAAACAAGATTCAACAAATAAGTAAAATACAATCAAGATAAATAACAAAAATCAAATAAAGATGAGTGTGAAAAGTACCCTCAGGTCTAACCTTTTAAATCACCTCTCGGATGTACGGCACACGATCGTCGGAAGGGTGGATGCTCCGCAACTCTTCCGGTTCACTGGTTCACTGCTCTCGTTCGTTGTCTCACTGTTTGGAGTCGTCGTTCTCCGTCTTTTGCTGCTGCTTTTGACTCCGATTTGCTCCTGTTTTCCTGCTGTTTGGTCTCCGTTTCAGGTCTATTAGTGGACTGTTTTTTGCATTTTTTAGGGGGGTTGGGTTGCTGTTTTTTATGTTACTGCTTTTTTAAGGTTTTCAGTGACTGTTTTGGGTAGTTTGTGGCTTATGGCAGTGGGCGCTTATGTGAGTGGTTTGAGCGGTTGTTAATTAATGCATGAATGTGAGCTAGGTTGAAGTGGTGAAGGGGTGAAGGGCGTGGGGTCTTGGCTGAAGCGTGAGGTGGCCTAAAGGGGCTGTTGATGGTGCCGTGAGGTGTGAGTTTTGAGGGTGAGGGGGGCTGATCTGTTTACGTTTTTGATTGTTTGGGTGATGTTCGAAGGTGATAGGCGAAGGTTCACCGGGTTGTGTGGTGAAGGTGGGATGTGTTGAGTGCTTATGAAGGTTATGGTTTATTTTTTGGTCTTTGCCGTGTGTGTGGTCGTGAGAGGGAGAGAGGAATGGCTTTGGTTTAGTGTTGTTTATATAGGGAAGGGTCAGGGTTTCACCTTGCCTCACAAGGAATGGGATTTGGCATTAAAGAGAGGATTTGATTTGGTGTTGGACAAGGAAAGCAAGGGATTTGATTTGGTTTAGATTAGGAAGGTTGAATATTTGATTGGCTTGGTTTAGGAATATAATATTTTAAGTTAGGAATAATATATATTTGATTGAGAATATAATTGGTTGATTGATTTTAATTAGGCATGGCATCTTTTTTATTTGGTATGTGATTTTTAGATTTGTTTTTATTTCACCATGTGTTTTTTTAATGTGTTTTATGGGCTTTGGTGGGTTAATTGGGCTTGGGTGTGAGGCTAGCAGCAAAACCAGAATTACCGACACCGTTCGAACGCCTCCTCAAACGCGGCACGAACGCCCGTAATCTGTTTGATGTTCGAACGAATTAATGAACGCAGCACGAACGAAAACAGTGAACCTTGTTTATTCTGAATTTCCCCTTCCGATGTCCGTTTCTCGTGACTTCTGTGACTTAAAAGGTAGTGCCTTCAAATGAGACTCATCATAGGGACTTATATGCAAAAATGCAGTGCCTACAGTCGCCCCCACTTTGATGGGACTTGTGTAATGTGTAACAGTGACAATCCTATCAAAGTTATGCAATGCATTTTCACTTACCTGGCTCGCCAGCTGCCACTTGACTTACCATGTGTTGAGTTGAGTTGATTTGGTGGTGAGGTGCTGCGACCCCTAGTTCATTCCCGAACCGTGCTCCATTTTTAGAGCGCCATTTTCGGCATCTTTGTGTGTGTGCTCCATTTTGGAGCGCCATTTCCGGCATTTGCTGTGGTGTTCCATTTTGGAACGCCATTTTCAGCCTTTGCTTTGTGTGCTCATTTTGGAACGCCATTTTCGGCATCTGTTGTGGGTGCTCCATTTTGGAGTGCCATTTTCGGCGTCTGTTGTGGGTGCTCCATTTTGGAGTGCCATTTTCGGCGTCTGTTGTGGGTGCTCCATTTTGGAGTGCCATTTTCGGCGTTGTTGTGGTGCTCCATTTTGGAAGCACCATTTCGGCATTTGTTGTGTGTGTTCCATTTTGGAACGCCATTTTCGGCCTTTGCTTTGGTAGCAGTCCATTTCTGAACCGTGCTGTGTGAGAATGTGGCTCATTTTTGAACCGTTATTTGATGAGATGGTCTTTGCCGCGAAAACCTGCGAACACAAAACAAACATTGCATGTACATGATATGTATGCATGTATGCATGTATATGTATCATATTCCGATGGGTTAGGCCTTCCTTGGTCCATTTCTGAACCGTGCTCCATTTTCAGAGTGTCATTTTCAGCGAGATGAGATGATGGTCCATTTCGAACCGTGCTCCATTTTTGGAGTGCCCTTTTCGGTGAGATGTGATAATGGTCCATTTCCGAACCGTGCTCCATTTTCGGAGTGCCCTTTTCGGTGAGATGTGATAATGGTCCATTTCCGAACCGTTGCTGATGAAAGATGGTCTATTTCCGAACCATTACTGATATGAGAGTGGTTCATTTCCGAACCGTTGCTGATAAGAGAGTGGTCCATTTCCGAACCATTACTGATAAGAGTGTGGGCCTCGCCCCCCAGAGTACTATACCCGGCAGAACTAATACTGAACCAATGTGGGCCTCACCCCCAGAATGCCATACCCGACAGAACTGATACTGATTCTGATGTGGGCCTCGGCCCTGGGACTCATCCCCAAAACTGAAACTGATGTGGGCCTCAGCCCATAAACCGATGCTGATACTGATGTGGGCCTCGCCCCCAAGCTGATATTGATGTGGGCCTCGGCCCTAAACTGATATTGATGTGGGCCTCGGCCCTAAACTGATATTGATGTGGGCCTCGGCCCTGGGACTCATCCTCAAACTGTAACTGATGTGGGCCTCGGCCCTGGGACTCATCCCCAAACTGATGCTGATGGGCTTAAGCCCCCAAATTGATGCTGATATGTGGGCCTCGCCCCCCAAACTGATACTGATTCATTTCTGAAACTGACTGTACTGTTGTTGCTTCCGAAGATTCCCCGTGTTCTAAACATCACTGAATTTCATAGTACTAGGGTTGAATGCTTTTCTCAAATATACTCATGTTGCAGGTTGGAGGGAGAGACTCAGGCATGTAAACGAAATAAACGTCTTTATTATCATTTAAGAAATGGTTCGAACAGGTAAACCAAGTCAATGTCTATATTGAAAACGCAGGATAATATAAACTAGGAGGAACGACTTCATCATTCGCGGCATTGCCTTCTTTCTTGACCTACGGTTCTTCACTATCATCCCATATCTCCATGTAAGAAGCTTGGTGGTTAAGGGTTTGGAGGACAAGGGTTTCGGGTAGGCTAGAGTTGATCTTGTAGTTGGGTATGGGATTTCTGTGTGCGTTGGGTTGTTCTCTTTCTGGGTCAGGTATTTTGTGGGAGTCAATGAGGTTTTGGATCTCATGCCTAAGGCGGGTGCAGCTATCAGTTTCGTGGCCTCTCCTCTGATGGAAGTGACAATACAAGCTTAGGTTAAGGTTGGGTGGTATAGGATCTGGAAGTGGTTTAGGCTCTAAGGGTTTTAGGAGTCCTTGTCCCTTCAACTTCTCAATCACCTTAGATAACGGCTTCCCCATGTTAGAGAAATACCGGTTCTTAATGGAAGCAACCTCGGCAGTAGCGGGCTTGGTCTCAGAAGGCCCCCCAAAAGTTCTTCTATTCTGGCCATAAAACTTTTTGTTTTCAGCCTCTTCTTCCTCAATATCCATGACAGTTTCCCTCAACTGTCGGAAATCCGCAATCATTGAAGTCATCCTCCTCAACTTCCCGTAGATCGAGTGCTTAGTGCCCTTGATGATCATTTTAATCTGGTCCTTCTCAGAGGGCCGAGTCTGCATTTTCAGAAGCTGGCTTCTCCAGCGGTCTACATACTCCTTGAAGCTTTCTTCTGGCTTCTGCTTAGTGTTCTCCAAATCACGAAGTGACAAATCAATCTCTAAGTCTGTAACATACTGTTTCAGAAAAGCATCAGCTAGTTCCTTCCAATCTTCCTTAACCTTCTTCTCAAGGCTATGATACCAAACCACAGGTGCCCCTTCGAGTGACATCCCAAACATCTTTTGGACTTGGCTCTGTGATAGGCCCACTGAACTCATGACTGAGACATATTGCTGCAGATGGACTCTCGGGTCTCCATTCCCATTAAACTTGGCCATGTCGGGCATTTTAAACTGAGCTGGCAGCTGTTCTCCGAAGGTCATTGCCTCATAGTCTAACAACTCTTCATGTTTACCCCTCATTTTGCGGGTAACTGTTTCAACCTGATCCCGAAGCTTCTGAAATTCTGCCTGAGACCCAATCACTTTGCCTATTGCATACTCTGCCATGTCATCATCAAAAGTGGGGATATCATCCCTCAACCCATTCGGAGGCTCCTCGCGCCTCACATTCTCAGAATTTCCCCCTGTACGGGGTACAACTATATTTTCCATGGCAGTGGTCAAGGCTTGCAACTGTTCGGTAATCTTGGCGAAACCGTTTTCCAACTGATCCATACGGGATACCTCAATATCTGATTCACTCATGTCTGTTCCCAGTATTTTGGTGAGTCTTCCCTTTTCCCTAACCCAACGGGAATCTATGATGGCTTTTAGAACACGAGGGTTAACATGATGTATGTATGCATGGGGTGCGTGAGATGCATGTAACATATATAACATACTAAATCAACTAAAATTTTCAAACAAATCGGCCCGTTATCATTTTAGAAGCTTTTGGGCTAACTGTCATAGGAGTGAACTCGTCCCAGTTTAAATGGCCCAACGAGTTCACGTCTCATGGCAAAAAGCCCAACTAAATCCAAATGGTAATGTTCCAAACGCAAGCACAAAGTGGCGCATCAACACTTAGAAGCCTTTGGCCCGATCATCATAAAATACGTTCTTATCCCAGTTTAAATGGCCCAACAAGCCCATATCCCATGACAAATGGTCCAAATGGATCCAAACGGCGATGTTCCCAAACACAAGCATAAAAGATAATGCAAATATAAAGTAATGATTTCTACGGAATGGCCCATCAACATTTCAGAAGCTTTGGGCCCAATGGTCATAAGGTACGAACTCGCCCCAGTTTAAATGGTCTAGCAAGTTCGCATTTCTGGCAATGGTCCAACTGCATCCAAATGAGGATGGTCCACTAGCACATACTCAAGGAAATAATTGTTACTTTGACCATACAAACCCGGTCTATGGGTGGGTTCACAAGAGTATAGACAAAGGCTCTCATCGGCGAAGGATGGCCCACAACTAGGTCTCCCCACTCAAGGGTTCGAGCGACCAAGTGAGCGCACCCTTTTTTATACACTAAGGTACGTGCCAATGAGCTATGGTGTGTGACGGACTGTCAAATGGATTTCCCGTTGTAGATTCCCCAGAGGGAAGGTGGAGCGAGGCTCACTTAAATACCCAAGCCTCTTAGGCTCTTATCGCTTGGTGTCAGGAATAAACAATGAGTCCTCCAAATTAGTCCATCACAATAGGCTACGGGTAGATGGCTATATAGGTGCCTTCACAGCTTTTCCTTCTAGAAAGGTAGTGAGTGAAGGTAGACATCCAACCATTACCTAGCCTTAAAATGCCTTTGATTAAACCCCCATTTTATCCACTATAGACACGGTCAATTAAAACATAAATCCAAACATTACAAGACAATATTTCGGGGCCGATTCTCTATCCCCAGTGGAGTCGCCAGACTGTGGGAACACAGGAATCTGGGGCGACGCATGCTGTCCCGGGCTCGCGGCCCGGTCGAGAGTACGGAGTAGCCACGGGGGACTAAACCGGAGAATAATGGAGTCGCCACCCGGTGTGAACCGGGAAAATGTGATTTAAGGCCGCACTCGCCCCTCGCAAGGGAAGACCTCAAACCGTTGGGTTCGGAATGGTCTCTTACTTATGTCACTTGTAATGAAAGGATTTATGTAATAATTTAATCAAGTCTAAGTAACACTTATTTCCAAGAGTATCATGCTTCTAAATTCACATGCATACATCAACAAGTTCATCACAACATGCAACATCACATGGCAATCTCATGAACATATTTCAGTCATATGATATGGAAAACTAAGAACAACCTAATCATGCTTGAGTACTATCTTATGAATACATCGAATGGATAAATGCAGGAATACAAGTAATATGATTGGCTACATAATGCAAGGGAGATCAACCAAGAGGCAATTATGCATGAATATGATAAGACAAACTCAGTTCAGTGTGTGCGCGTTCAAACGGTAAACAGAAGGTTCGCGTTCGTGTGGCGTTTCATAACGCGTTCGAACGGTACCAGACCTGATGATACAAAATGCATGCACGTTCGAGTAGCGTTCGTAAAACGCGTTCGAACGGTAAACAGAAGGTTCGCATTCGTATAGCGTTCGATAACGCGTTCGAACGGAACCAGACCTGATGCATGATAAGACCAAGAAAGTGCGTGTGCGTTCGCGTAGCGTTTGTAAAACGTTCGAACGGGAAATAGAAGGTTCGCGTTCGTATAGCGTTCGAGGACGCGTTCGAACGAAACAGACCTGATGCATGCAACACAAAGAATAAAGACAATAACATCAAGCTTAGTATGCTCGATTGAACGTATCTTGCATTCAACCAAACACACATCAACCGGCGCGGCAAAGCATCGTGGTAAAGGGCTTTAACCTCTCCCAATAAGGGATCTTTCATTGCACTTACTAAGCCCATGCGCTCGATTGAATCATGCATACAAAGAACTAGAAACAATAATATCAAACTTAGTATGCTCGATTGAACGTATCTTGCATTCAACCGAACACACATCAACCGGCGCGGCAAAGCATCGTGGTAAAGGGCTTTAACCCCTCCCAATAAGGGATCTTTCATTGCACTTACTAAGCCCATGCGCTCGATTGAATCATGCATAAATAAGCAACATGCAGAATTCAAATAACGAAAAAAAAAATAAACCGAAGCAACATAAAGCAAAAGAATGTGTCGTTTACTCAAGTGGTACGTGGAGTTGTATCCCGAGTACAGATCATACTACCGTCCATTCGGAATCGGCTATGAAATTTATGTCCGGGTTTCCATCCTATATACCACAAGAGACGACACTTTTCCATTCATCCAATACCCACAACACACATCATACACAAACAAGATTCAACAAATAAGTAAAATACAATCAAGATAAATAACAAAAATCAAATAAAGATGAGTGTGAAAAGTACCCTCAGGTCTAACCTTTTAAATCACCTCTCGGATGTACGGCACACGATCGTCGGAAGGGTGGATGCTCCGCAACTCTTCCGGTTCACTGGTTCACTGCTCTCGTTCGTTGTCTCACTGTTTGGAGTCGTCGTTCTCCGTCTTTTGCTGCTGCTTTTGACTCCGATTTGCTCCTGTTTTCCTGCTGTTTGGTCTCCGTTTCAGGTCTATTAGTGGACTGTTTTTTGCGTTTTTTAGGGGGGTTTGGGTTGCTGTTTTTTATGTTACTGCTTTTTAAGGTTTTCAGTGACTGTTTTGGGTAGTTTGTGGCTTATGGCAGTGGGCGCTTATGTGAGTGGTTTGAGCGGTTGTTAATTAATGCATGAATGTGAGCTAGGTTGAAGTGGTGAAGGGTGAAGGGCGTGGGGTCTTGGCTGAAGCGTGAGGTGGCCTAAAGGGGCTGTTGATGGTGCCGTGAGTTTGTGAGTGTGAGGGGGGCTGATCTGTTTACGTTTTTGATTGTTTGGGTGATGTTCGAAGGTGATAGGCGAAGGTTCACCGGGTTGTGTGGTGAAGGTGGGATGTGTTGAGTGCTTATGAAGGTTAGGGTTTATTTTTTGGTCTTTGCCGTGTGTGTGGTCGTGAGAGAGAGAGAGGAATGGCTTTGGTTTAGTTTTGTTTATATAGGGAAGGGTTAGGGTTTCACCTTGCCTCACAAGGAATGGGATTTGGCATTAAAGAGAGGATTTGATTTGGTGTTGGACAAGAAAGCAAGGGATTTGATTTGGTTTAGATTAGGAAGGTTGAATATTTGATTGCTTGGTTTAGGAATATAATATTTTAAGTTATGAATATATATATTTGATTGAGAATATAATTGGTTGATTGATTTTAATTAGGCATGGCATCTTTTTTAATTTGGTATGTATTTTTTAGATTTGTTTTGATTTCACCATGTGTTTTAAATGTGTTTTATGGGCTTTGGTGGGTTAATTGGGCTTGGGTGTGAGGCTAGCAGCAAAACCAGAATTACCGACACCGTTCGAACGCCTCCTCAAACGCGGCACGAATGCCCGCAATCCGTTTGACGTTCGAACGAATTAACGAACGCAGCACGAACGAAAAAAGTGAACCTTGTTTATTCTGAATTTCCCTTTCCGATGTCCGTTTCTCGTGACTTCCGTGACTTAAAAGGTAGTGCCTCCAAATGAGACTCATCATAGGGACTTATATGCAAACATGCAGTGCCTACAACTACGATTCTCGATATACCCAGAAGAGGCGTACACAGAAACTGGTTAAAGCCCTGGACGACCAAAACCAAAGTATATTGATTGTCGTAAGTATTAGCGGTGCAAGTCTCAGGTTAAGACCAAATACACCTACCCTGATTTCGGACTTCCATAGACACATAGTCATACTACCAATGGAATTCTGAGGGGTTCTATCCAGAACGAAGCTGTTTCCCGTACCATCGGTAAAACACAACCTCCTATTACACTTGCATGAGTATCTTATACCCAAATATATGACAACTATGTCGTTATGCCCTCACAACACACACAAGTGTAATACTCGTCTTTTACGCATTTATCGATGTCCAATCTCGATAATACTCTGACTAGGGATATTTAATGATTTATCCTTCGTGGATTGATACTGTCTCATATCATTCTCAATCCAGGAACAAATCATAGGGACCTCCTATCATTTATATATCTTGGTGATCTAATCACAAATGATAAGAGAGCAATCTCATTTGTCACATAGTTAATTTGTACAACAACACCATGATCTGTACAAATAGTGACGCTATGGGTCATAATTGTCCAACATCAACCCATTTGGAGACGTATTCTATAGCAACTAGGATGTACAGGTTTCCGAATGATGGAACAAAGGGTCCCATGAAATCTATACCCCACACATCGAATATTTCCACTTCTAGAATGTTTTGCAACGGTCATTCGTTTCTTCTGGAAATATTTCCCATTCTCTGGCACCTGTCACATTGAAAAGTAAAAAGATAAGCATTTTTAAAAAGAGTGGGCCAGAACAAACCTGATTGTAGGACTTTGGCTGCAGTTTTGTTTCCGCTGAAGTGTCCGTCATATGGTGATGAATGACAGTGCTGCAAAACACTGTTGACCTCCTCATGTGGAACACATCATCTCAATAATTGATCAGCACACCGTTTGAACAGGTACGGCTCATCCCAGACATAATGCTTGACTTCTTTGAAGAACTTCTTCCGTTGCTGAGTTGTCCATTCCAACGGACATTTTCCTGACATAATGTAGTTGACATAGTCAGCATACCAAGGGACTTCCTATTGTTTCATGGCAAACACCTGTTCATCTGGAAAAGTTTCTTTGATTGACAGATCTTTGTCAGCTGTTTCTCCATTCTCGAGCCTCGATAGATGATCTGCCACATGATTCTCTGTCCCTTTCCTGTCTCGAATCTCCACATCAAATTCTTGTAGAAGAAGTATCCAACGGTTCAATCTGGGTTTGGCATCCTTCTTCGTGATCAAGTATTTGATTGTTGAATGATCTGTGTAGACCACCACTTTGGGACCCAGCAGATAGGAGCGGAATTTGTCAAAAACGTACACAACTGCAAGCAACTCCTTTTCAGTGGTTGTGTAGTTGAGTTGAGCTTCATTCAGAGTTCTGCTGGAGTAGTAAATGGTGTGGAAAATCTTTGCTTTGCGTTGTCCCAAAACTGCTCCTACAGCAAAATCACTAGCATCGCACATCACTTCAAATGGAATGGTCCAGGCTGGTGCTATTATGATGGGGGCAGAGACCAGCTTCTATTTTAAGATCTCAAAAGCTTCATGGAATTCTTTGGTGAAGTTGAAAGGCACATCTTTCTCCAGAAGATTGCAAAGAGGTTTTGCAATTTTGGAAAAGTCTTTGATAAATCTCCTGTAAAAACCTGCATGTCCAAGAAAACTTCGAATACATTTTACTGATGTTGGTGGAGGTAGTTTTTCAATTGTCTCTATCTTTTCTTTGTCTACCTCAATCCCCTTTTGTGAGATCCGGTGTCCAAGAACAATGCCTTCCTGCACCATAAAGTGGCATTTCTCCCAGTTGAGTACCAGGTTTGTATCTTCGCACCTTTGTAACACATGTTCCAAATTTTGCAAACAATGGTCAAAAGAATCTCCAAACACAGAAAATTCATCCATGAAAACCTCCATACTTTGCTCCAGCATGTCTGAGAATATGGCCATCATGCAACGCTGAAAAGTGGCGGGGGCATTACATAATCCAAATGGCATCCTGCGGAAAGCAAAAGTACCATAAGGACATGTAAAGGTAGTTTTCTCATGGTCTTCTGGTGCGATGGCAATCTGATTGTACCCTGAATATACATCCAGAAAGCAATAGAACTCATGTCCTGCTAGTCTGTCTAACATCTGGTCAATGAATGGTAGCGGAAAATGATCATTCCTCGTGGCTTTGTTCAGCCACCTGTAGTCCATGCATACTCTCCATCCAGTCACCGTTCTTGTTGGGATTAGCTCGTTCTTTTCCTTGGTAACCACAGTAATTCCTCCTTTCTTCGGCACACACTGCATAGGACTTACCCAACTGCTGTCTAAGATGGGGTAAATGATGCATGCATCCAACCATTTGATTATTTCTTTCTTTACAACTTCCTTCATGATTGGATTGAGTCTCTGTTGATGCTCCACTGTGGGTTTGTACTCATTATTCATCAGAATCTTGTGCATGCAAAATGATGGACTAATGCCTCGAATGTCTGCTATAGTCCAGCCAATGGCTCTTTTATGCTCTCGTAATACTCTCAGTAAATTTTCTTCCTGCTCCAATGTTAGTGAAGAAGAAATAATAACAGGTAATTCAGAAGAGTTTCCAAGAAATGCATACCTAAGATGACTTGGAAGTAACTTCAGCTCCAACTGTGGTGGTTCTTCAATCGAGGGCTTGATCCGGTCTTTCTTTGGCAGTTCCAAGCTTTCAACTGGTGGTGTCGCTTTGAATCGGAATGGTTTGTCAAGGTAGTTGATACATTCCAGGATTTCAGTATCTAGCTCGCTGTCAGTCATGTTGGTGATGCAAGCTTCAAGTGTATCTGTGGGATTTGGCTCAGTATTTTGAACGATACTATCAACAACATCAACTCTGAAGCATTCTTCTTCCTTTTCATCGCTCGGGAATTGCATGGCTTTGAAAACATTAAAGGTCACTTCTTGGTCATGCACTTTCATGGTCAGTTCTCATTTTTGCACATCAATCACAGTTTTACCTGTAGCCAAGAATGGTCTCCCAAGAATGATAGGTATTTCTTTGTCTTCTTCCATGTCAAGGATGATGAAATCTGCTGGGAGAATTATTTTGTCGACTTTGACCAGCACATCTTCAACAACACCTCTTGGAAATGTGAGTGTTCGGTCAGCAAGTTGCAATGAAACTGAGGTAGGCATTGCTTCTCCGATTTGTAGTTTCCTGTAAATAAAAAAGGCATCAAGTTAACACTGGCTCCTAAATCACATAAAGCCTTACCGATGTAATGTTCTCCAATGGTGCATGGGACAGTGAAACTGCCAGGATCTTTCAACTTCGGGGGAAGTTTCCTCTGAATGATGGCACTGCATTCTTCCGTTAATGCTACTGTCTCGTAGTCTCCCAATCTTCATTTTCGTGAAAGAATGTCTTTTATGAATTTTATATAGCTGGGCATTTCTTCCAAGGCTTCTGCAAATGGAATGTTGATGTGAAGCTTTTTTAACACCTCCAGGAATTGAGCAAACTGCTTGTCCAGTTTGTTTTTCTGAAGTCGTTGAGGAAAATGTGGAGGTGGAATGATCTGTTCTTTTTCCTTTGCTTCTTTTTCCTCCATCTGTGGAACTGCATCTTTTAGAACTTCCTCAATTGTTGCTTTGATTCCAACATCTTTATTGATCTCAGTACCGCTTTTTAAGGTAATAGCTTGACATTGCTCCTTCCCTCGGTACCTTGGATTTGGTTCTGTGTTGCTGGGAAGATTACCTGGCGGTCTGTAACTCTGAGCATTGGCCAGTTTTATGATTTGATTCTCCAGTGCTTTGATGGAAGCTGATTGGCTCTGAAACATAGCATCGTACTTTTTTAACTGATTCAGCACTTCTGCTATTCCTGGTTCATTTGCCTGCTCCTGGCCTTTGTTCTAGTGCTGGAATCCATGTGGTGGATAGTTCTGCTGTTGGAATCCAGGTGGTGGATTGTTCTTTTGCCCTGAATTGTTGCTCCATGAAAAATTAGGATGATTCCACCACTCTGGGTTGTAGGTGTTGGAGTATGGATTGTTCCCCTGTCTGTTGAAATTGTTGACATAATTCACCGTCTCTTCAAGTTGGTTCGACTCTGGTGCTCCTCCATATGGTGAACTTGTGGATCCAGTGGTAAGAGTCTCCATGAATTTGCATATCTGATCTAGCTTGGGGTTGACTGCTGTATTGGCTCCACTTTCATAAATTCCTGCAATTCTTTGGATCATGCTCCTTTCCGTTGGCCACAAGGAATTGTTGTTGGCCATTTCTTCGATTAGTTCCCAGACTTGATCTTCTCCTTTTGCCATCAAAGCTCCTCCAGCAGCAGCATCGATTGTGGTTCTCATTATTCCAGAAAGTCCATTATAGAAAGTTTGGACTTGAAGCCATTTTGGAATCTCATGGTGAGGACATTTCCGGAGCAAATCTTTGTACCTTTCCCAAGCTTCGTAGAGAGTTTCTAAGTCTTGTTGTACAAAGGATGTGATGTCATTCCTCAGCTTTCCAGTTCTGGCTGGTGGAAAGTACTTTGCAAGAAATTTGGTGGCTAAAGTGTTCCAAGCTGTGATGGAACCTGCTGATAGTGAATGTAGCCAAGCTTTAGCTCTGTCCTTCAATGAGTATGGAAAAACACGCAGTCTCATTCCTTCTTCAGCTTCTTGGTTGTAATTAAAAGTGCCGCAAACTTCCAGGAAGTTGCTGATGTGGGCATTAGGATCTTCAGTTGCATTCCCCTCAAACTGCACTGATTGCTGAATCATCTGAATGCAAGTTTTGATGTCACCTGCATTTTTTGGTAAGGGAGGAAGTACAATACATGAAATGAGTCTGTCAACCACTGGAATGGTTCTGTCTCGAATGGGAATTGGTGGTGCAATCTCCAAAAGTTCAGGTTCCATGTTGACTAAAGCTTCTTGGCCTTCTCGCCTTTCCCTTCTCAACTGTCTGATGGTTCTTTCAATCTCTGGGTCAAGCGGTCAGAGTTCAAAGCTTCTGGTTCGTCTCATGTAGTTTCTGAGAACCTGAAACACAAGAAAACAACAACAATAAGTAAAAAGAAAATTAGATACAAATAAGAGTATCTAACCTCTAAACTAATAATGAAAGATAAATAAGTCCCCGACAACGGCGCCAAAAACTTGACCGGCGTAAACACACACGTATAACGCAAGCGCACGTATCGTTCAAGTAGTATAAAAATATCGATCCCACGAGGACTTAATACCTAAGCTATTAATTTTATGAGGTCAAATAATTACTAGTATCTAACAGGTTGTTTGATTGATTTAAAATGGTGACGATTCTAAATTTAAAAACAAGTAAATAAAATTGTTCGAAAGTAGGTTTAAGAAAATTCAATATTAAAAACTATCTAGGGTTGTGATTTCTTCCAATATCATTTTAAAGATGAAGTGGTTATCTTAAAGTTGGGTAATATATTGATTTATTAACCTGGAACACTAAATTATGTGTAAGCATCTGTCGATGGTCAGACACAAATATCCAGTTTAACCCAATTGAACCATATGTCTATGTCAACCAAATTATCTGGATTCATTAAGTTTAAGTTCCAATTATGGCTACCCCCGCCCGACAGGTATATGTCTATCATGTAAGGAAATCTATTAAAGGGTTATCTATCCTCAAGGAAGATCGTGGGCTATTGAGTTTAAGGCTGAAACCTAAAATCCCTATGTCTAGTTCATTTTAGATTTACCAGATCAATTTTATTAATGGTCAGTTAATGAAAAAGCATTAAGATTAAGACTCAATAAATAAATCTTTATAATACCCAAACTATAATCTAACCCCTTATAAACCGGTGATATTAAAAGTCATCACAACCCCAGATAACTAATTTAGTTACAACACATAACTAGGGCTAGTAAAAACTTGAAAATAAAAGACATAAAGTAAAAATGCGGTAAAGTAAATACTGAAAAGTAAATTACAATAAAATAAAATGCTAAGGTAAAATGAATTACTTTTACTACTACTAATTTAGATATATCCCATAATATAATATATAAACTTGTGATAACATTACCAACCAGCCATATAGGCTGTATCCTGATTAAGTCAAATTAAGTCCAACCAGCCATTAAGGCGATAAAAAGATTTGTCCATGAACCTGCCATATAGGCGGTAAGAAAGTTTAATTACCAACCGACCAATCTGGCGGTATCCTTGATTAGTCAGGTTTAAACCAGATTAAAATGAATTACCAACCGACCAATCTGGCGGTATCCTTTTTAAGTCAATATTTTAAATAGTGAATATATTATATTTAAGGGAGATTAATCTAAATAGCAATAGTAAAAGAATTACCTTTCACCCTAGCTGGGGAAGTTACCTCCTCATGGTAAATAGTAAAAACAGTAAAAAGTAAGAAAGTAAATTACTATTATTACAAAAAGTAATTAAAATTTAATTACAAAACTAAAATTAAAAGAAATTAGAGAGAGAAACTCCCTCTTTACATCAAAGAAGTGAGAGAGAGTGGTACAACTGAAACTAGAATTTCGCGCTCTATTTATAGGAGTCAGTAGGGGTCCGGCGTCGCGACGCCCGTTTTGTCGACGTGGCACGCTCTGGTTCATCGGTTGCAGATTCTGGATAAGGTGATAAGGTGACACGTGGCAAGGTGGTTGGGACTCAATTATTGTGACACGTGGCGACTTGTGACTGGTCGGCTCAGATTCTTATCCGCCACGTGTCAGATAGGGATAAGAGAGTCAATGATTGATGCTGATGTGGCGCTGACGTGGCGACATGTGGCAAAGTGACTGTCGGCACCATAGAATTGCGCCACGTGGCACTTCCTGATTGGATGATGATGACGTGGTAGTTTGACTCGGTCAACCTAGTGATGTGGACGATGATGTGGCAATGACGTGGAGTGACACATGGCGACATGTGGCGATGGCGACTGTCGGCACCGTAGGATGATGACACGTGGCACGGCGCATGTTAGCAAATCGGCTGTGATGGTGACACGTAGCTCGGCACACGTTAGCAAAGTCAAACTTTTCTCAGATTCTGATTTGTGGACCCGGCGCACGTTAGCACTGTTCGGCGCATGTTAGGCATCGCGACGTAGAAAATTACCAAAATGCCTTTTTTTCCAATTTTCACTGTTTTGGTCCAAATCACCTCCAGAATGTCCAAAAACTTTATTTATCTACAAAATAACACAAAACACATCAAAATATTCACAAAACTCAAGAAACTATACAAAATATTAAGTTAAATGAGTATGAAATAGTGATATAATTACCACTCATCATTGCTCGCCATGCGGTTTTCCTAAGATGAAAAATTATATGCAGTGGTAAGTGGGAGGAAAGTAAAACTTGATGAAAATCGGAGTAATACTGTTCAAGGCACCGAATCCTTAAAGGAACACAAATAGTTCATCAGGGATGAAACTGTACCACAATTTTCAAATACACAAGAATCGCGTAAGTCGGAGAGAGTCAGAAAATAACCTGGGAGGTATGGGTTTCTGATCTCACCTCATAAAGATGTCAATCTTATTGAGGAACACGAACTGACTACGTATGAGGAAGTGATACAAGGTATCGACTACCTATCATGGCAAAGTGCCATGAAGTCCGAAATGGATTCCATGTATACCAACCAAGTTTGGACACTGGTTGATGTACCGGAAGGCATTGTGTCTATTGGTACTATATAAGTCTTCAAGTAAGACATACATGGATGGCAACATACCAACGTACAAAGCTAGGCTTGTAGCGAAAAGGTATCGTTATCAACATTGTGTCGATTACGAAGAAACCTTTTACTCGTTGCCATGGTTAAATCCATTTGGATAATGCTTGCTGATGCTGCATATTTCATTTAGGAAATATGGCAGCTGAACGTCAAAATCACTTTCCTTAAACGGAAACCTTTTGGAGGATGTTTACAATATCCTGACGATTTTGTCGTACAAAAACAAGCAAACAAGGTTTGCAGGTTAATTCGATCCATTTATGGATTGAAGCAAGCATTGTGTTCTTGGAACTATATCATTTTGATGTAATCATAATGGTATATGATTTAATTCAAAACAAAAATAATTCTTGTGTATATAAGGAGGTTAGTTGGAGCGCACTTACAGTGACTGTCCTATAAAATGATGATATATCATTTCTTGGAAATGATATTCCCATAATACAATCAGTGAAAGTTGGATTTCATGAAAATTCTCCGTAGAATACTTGGGAGAGACAACCTTTATTCTAGGAATAAAGATCTATTGGGATAGATCTAAAAGTTTTTAGCACTCTTCGAGAACTCGTACATTGAAATAAATGTATGCGACCTGGTGTCTCATATGCTTTGAGCATATGGAGTCACAATCAGGCCAATCCAAGTGATAGTCACTGGATTGATGTTAAGAAAATCCTTATGTATCTTAGATGATCTAAGGATGCTTTCTTAAACTATGGAGAATGAGAACTTGAAGTGACTGGGTTCACCGTTGCAAGTTTCCAAACCGATAAAAACGACTATAAGTCAATAAAGGTACTATATAGTTTGAATACCGGAACAGTGAGCTGGAAATCTTCCAAGCAAGATACTGTTACCGAATAAATAACAAAAACGGAATATTGCTGCAGCTGAGGCAGCAATAGAAGCCATTTGGATCTTAATAATCCTAATTGGATTAGAAGTAATTCTGTTAGCAGCTGAGCTAGGCTACAGCACAGGCTAAAGAATTAATGGTCTCATCAATGATCCAAGTATATACTTCAAATATTCATCTGATTTGTTCGGATCATACATCATGGCGATGTGATGATCGAATAAATCGCATCAGATGATAACTTTGCAAATCCGCTGACGAAAGCATTTTCTCAACAGAAGTTTGAGTGAACCGTACATAGTTCAGGTGTAGGACACCTGAGTGATTGGCTATAGGCCAAGTGGGAGATTGCTGGACAATTATGACCCATAGCATCACTATTTGTACAGAACATGGTGTTGTTGTATAAATTAACTATGTGACAAATGAAATTGCTCTTTTATCATTTGTAATTAGATTACCGGGATATATAAATGATAAAAGGTCATTATGATTAGTTCCGGATTGAGATGATATGAGACAGTATCAATCCACGAAAGTTTAATCATTAAATAATCCATAGTCGTAGTATTATCGAGAATGGACATCGATAATGCAGAATAGACTAGTATTGCACTTGTGCGCGTTGTGGGAGCATAACGACATAGTTCTCATATATTTAAGTATTGGATACTTATGCAAGTGCGATAGGAGGTTGTGTTTACCGATGGTACGGAAACAGCTTCGCTCTAGATAGACCCCTCGGAATTCCATTGGTAGTATGACTATGTGTCTATGGAAGTCCGAATCAGGGTAGGTGTATTTTGTTTTAACCTGAGACTTGCACCGCTAATACTTGCGACAATCAAATACTTTGGTTTTGGTCGGCCAAGGCTTTAACCGGTTCTGTGTACGCCTCTTCTGCGTATATTGAGAATCGTAGTGTATTAGGTGTGATGTCAAGATGGAAGTATCACTCCAGTCATAGTGGAGATGATGGTCACGTATGATATGGAACTAGTACTCTTTAGTACTGTAGTCATCGGGATAATATGACTAGGTCATGATTATCCGATTATAGAGACTAGTTACCAGAGATCCGACATGTGCTTCATACGTGGCAGACACAATTCCAGCCCCAGGCCTAGCACGTGACATCAGATATTGGATCGCAATACGCAATACTTCGTATACTACGCCTGATATAGATTACATATTCATTTAAGAATATTTCTGTAGAATTGGGTAGGCACGATACTTTTCTAGAAGCCAACCATGTCTTGTAAATCGGTAAAAACGTAGTACTAGGTACGTACGTGTTCGGATAGTCTGACGACCGGATTTACTGCCAACATATCCGGGGATCTCATGGGTCGCTTCCCGAAGATTCACCGATGACGTATGACTCGCACATTATTAATCTGGGATTAATTAATTGAGAGAGAAAATTAATCTGAGATTAATTACGGAGATGTTTTATATGGGATAAAATATTATTTAAAAGAGAGAGAACTATTAATTTGGAATTAATTGATAAAATAATATATTCGATATATTATACGAAATTAGATTTCGACGCGGAATTAAATTTAGAATTTAATTCGGGCGAACGAGTTAATTTAGAATTAATTCGCTAGCGACGTGAATAATAATTTTGCTAGGCATAATTATTTAATTAAATTTCATTTAATTACGTCGCAACGGAAAATTCATTAATTCGGAATTAGCGAACCCGAGCCCGGGAGTGTTTGCGGGCCCACTCGCATTTCGAATTCAAATACGGCCCACAAGTCACATCAAGCATCACATCATTAGTCATTTCAAGTGATGGATGTCTTGTCACTTTGAGTGATGTGATGTTAGTCACTTGTGATTGATAGGGGTGGTTGGAAGGCTTAAAATCCTTGTACCTTTTTTAGAAAAATGGGATTTGGTATTTGATTTTGAAATCAAAACACACAAATCAACTTCATCCTCTCACTCTCTCCCTCCTCTCCCATATTCGGCCTTGGGCCATTTTTTCTCTAAAAAATTCCTTCATTGCCTTGAGCAAGAAGAAGAACAAGGAAGATTTGTGGTAAATTTTTCTTATGCTAGCATATAAAGAGTCATCCAAAGGTGATAGGGAAACAAACCCTTGAGCATGGAATCACACTTAAAGCTTGGAGCTTTAAGGACTACCATGGAGCACCTTGACCGAAAATCAAAGGAGCACAAAGATGGCTTGGCCGAGAGCTTCAAGGAAGGAGCAAAAAGTTTTGTGTTCAACGCATCACAAATCTGATCATTGTAAGTATGATTCTGCCATACTTCTTTATATTATTCACATTGTTTTCATTGCTTGAATGATCTTGGGACTATAGTAGAAACCCAACACTTCCCTGGTACATCCTGTGAATAGAAGAGCACTTGGAATCCAGCATACACTCCAAGATTATTCAACAAGAGTCTCTTGGGTCCACCTTCATCAAACTGAGCAGATGTTTGATGATAGAGAGGATCGATTGCAAATGCAGCTAAAAACCAGAAGAAACAACATCATATTTTTGAAGTTTAATCTCACACCACTAATGGACATGGCTAGGATGTGTGGTCACCATTAAATTTCTTCACATTGAGAGCCTCAAAAGACGATTCCAATGTTGATAAAGGTGACAGCTGAATTATGGACATCTATTAATTTAAGATGGATTCATTACCCAATTATACACAAATAAATATGTTGATGGTGTTTTCAGGTCCTATGTTATTTAAGGAGTACGGCAGGGATAAAAAGGTAAATTCCCTTCTTGGTCAGGATCATTAATACCGACCCGACCACATGAGTAAATGGCCGAACACTTGAGTTCGGATGACCGAGCAATTATCAGATCGACATCAGCATCCTCAGTTCAAAATACCATTATGACCGACCTCATGAAGACCGAGCACATGGCGAGGCATGCTCAGGAAGATAAGGCATCATATTTTTACGGATAAGATGACAAGTTATCCTACCTTAATGGGGTAAACTGATAAGTCAGTGTCCTAGTAGAATGAAGGAAGTGAATGTAGTTTTTTACTATGAATCCTTATGGGAAAAGGGAATTGTTTCAACTAGGAAATTCTTGTAGGAGAAGGAATCTGATTTCTACACTATTATAAATAGAAGGGTAGAGTGTGCGTAAGAGGCATCAGGATCAATATCATTACCATCAGACTTGTAAACATAAAACAGAACAGAGAAGCATATTTCAGTAATAAAGTATCACCCGTTCTGTGCCCGTGGACGTAGGTTGGATCTAGCCAGCCGAACCACGTTAAATCTCTTTGTCGATTGGCGTATTTATCTGTCTTTTGCTAAGTTTGCTTTCGGCTCCCCTATAACCGAACAAATTCATTATTTAGGGAGGATTTTCTCGGGAGTAATATTCCAATATTGCCCTGAGACCAAAATCAGCCGTCAACTGTTGGCGCCGTCTGTGGGGAACTCAACAAAAGTGGCTCGCGTAGTAAGACAATGGCAGAAGGTGGAAATCACCGATCGTCAGGGAGTTCAACAGCGGATTGGATGGAGAAAATATAGGAAAATATGAGGAAAGAAAGGGAGGAAAATCAAATCCTGTTGAAATCCATGATGAACTGATTGGAGAGGATGGAAGAGACAAATAATGAGAGGCTTGAAGCCGGAGCCAGTCGGAGGAGAGGCGAAAAAGAGGAAGGAAAAAGAGTCGCAGATGTGAGTGATGACGATGAACCGAGGAGGAAGGGTCCCTACGGGATGAGGTCCGTAGTGGTAGAAAAATATTTACAACTGGAGGATACGTGGGAAGAAAAAGAGGGGAGACAGTCGCCAGATTCTTCCTATGATAGCCCCCGCGACACCAGAAGGGGAGATAGGAAGGATGGTGAGACTGGACGGGAAATCTCAAGTCATGAGGAACGCCGCACCCGGGGTGACAGACGCGAAGAAGGCCGCAGGAGGCGACACTGTAACACAATGGTAATATAAAATCTTGGTTAAGAAAAGAAATGGCCAAGTGGGAAGTGAACCTCAAAACTGACACGGTAGATGCTCGGGACGGCGAGGTTGAATCTCCCTTCACATAAGAAATAAGGTCGGTAAAATTCCCAAGACGATTCAACATGCCGTCCATGACGCCCTACAAGGGCCACACTGATCCAAAATCCCACATTGAGAGTTTTGTCCTGTTGATGGAGGTCCAAGGAGTAGTAGGGGATGTCATTTGCAAAGTATTCCCCTTAACCTTAGGGAGATCTGCCATTCTGTGGTTCAGAAGTCTAGCCCCGAGGAACATCGGAAGCTTCACACAACTCAGGAAGTCATTTGTTCGGCACTTCAAAGGGGCTTGCGTCCCAAAGAAAATGGTGGGAGAATTGAGACTGATGAAGCAATGGGATGATGAGCCCCTGAGGAATTTTATTGAATGGTACCACAATTTGGTGCTCGAGGTCGGAGCGTACGAGTCATCGAAAGCACTAGAAAGTCTCAAGGGAGGTCTGAAGGTCGGGAAGTTGTGGACTCATATGAGGATTCAAGACGTATCGGATTATGCCACTGCCCTGGAGTTGGCCATGAAGTTTATCTTAATAGAGGAGGAGAAAAAGATTGCACGGGGAGTAGACACCCGAAAGGCTAAGATACTCAGGTCAGACAATCAGTGGGATTCGATCAGAAATTTGAGGAGACCAGTCTCGGAGCAGAAGAAACTCAGACCGACACCTCCGAGTAGTCATGTTCAAGAGATAAAGTCATTTGTCCAAGTCAACCGTGTCGCGAGGAGGACAGTATACACCCCCCTGAACAAACCTATGGCCCAGATAGTTCGAGAAATCCAGGATAAAGGTCTGTTGGCCGAGCCTAATTTGAGGAGATTCCCGATTAAGGAGGGAAATAGTAGGGCTTACTGTATCCACCATAATGTAAGGGGACATGCCATGAATGGGTGCAGAGACCTGCGGGAGCAGGTGGAAGACTTGGTGAAAGAAGGCTATCTCAATGTGTACATATACCATTCGGTTTTTGAGGTCAACTAAAGTTGATAGCGGAAGTCATCCGGTCGGATGCGTGGAATGTTGAGATGCAGAGAAGATGTATTAAGAAGATCCTTGCTTGTAGTGACCCTTGGAGAGTTGCAAGAAAGGCAACGGATCCCAAAAATATGAGTAAGACCTCTTCTGTCTTAGGCTGACATTTGATTATGCTTGTTTGTTATGGCCCACACAATGGTTTTGATGTTTCTTTACGGCTCGGGTCTGCTCTTGTACCACCGAGACCGATGTTTCTTTCCGGCTCGGGTCTGCTCTTGTACCGCCGAGACCGATGTTCTTTCCGGCTCGGGTCTGCTCTTGTACCGTTGAGACCGATCTCTCTCTCCGGCTCGGGTATGCTCTTGTACCGCCGAGACCGATGTCTTTTTCTGGCTCGGGTCTGCTCTTGTACCGCTGAGATCGATGTTTCATTCCGGCTCGGGTCTGCTCTTGTACTGCCGAGACCGATGTTTCTTTCCGGCTCGGGTCTGCTCTTGTACCGCCGAGATCGATGTTTGTTTCAGCTCGGGGTCGAGTTACGTCCCACCGAGTCGGCTTCTTTGGACTGGGGATGTAACATTCCCCCAGAGCCAAGTCTTTCTCTCAGCTCGGGGTCGGGTTACGTCCCACCGAGTCGGCTTCTTTGGACTGGGGATGTAACATTCCCCCAGAGCCAAGTCTTTCTCTCAGCTCGGGGTCGGGTTACGTCCCACCGAGTCTGTCTCTTTGGACTGGGGACGTAACATTCCCCCAGAGCCAAGGGTTTCTCTCAACTCGGGGTCGGGTTACGTCCCACCGAGTCTGTTTCTTTGGACTGGGGATGTAACATCCCTTCAGAGCCAAGTCTTTCTTTCAACTCGGGGTCGGGTTACGTCCCACCGAGTCGGCTTCTTTGGACTGGGGATGTAATATTCCCCCAGAGCCAAGTCTTTCTTCAGCTCGGGGTCAGGATACGTCCCACCGAGAGACTTATCATCGGCATGGGATCGGAGCATCTCCCCCATGGTCGGCCCTCTATTGGTCTGGGGAGGTGACATTCCCCCAGAGCCAAATGTTCTTCTCAGCTCGGGTTCGGGTTACGTCCTACTGAGTCGATCGTCATCAGCATAAGGGCAAAGCATTTTCTCCATGGGTAGATATCGGGATCCTCATTGACTGAGCACATGAGGGTGGCAGGAAGGACCAGATTTGCAGCCAAGGCATTTTTCTCTGCGGTTCCTGGAGTGACCACCGACGGATTCATCATCACACCATCTTTTTTTATAGTTCCCGGCATCAACTCGCAAACTTGTTGTTACCGAGAACTAGGGGACAGATGTTGATAGTGTTTTCCGGTCCTATGTTATTTAAGGAGTACGGCAGGGGTAAAAAAGGTAAATTCCCTTCTTGGTCAGGATCATTAATACCGACCCGACCACATGAGTAAATGGCCGAACACTTGAGTTCGGGTGACCGAGCAATTATCAGATCGACATCAGCATCCTCAGTTCAAAAGACCATTATGACCGACCTCATGAAGACCGAGCACATGGCCAGGCGTGCTCAGGAAGATAAGGCATCCTATTTTTACAGATAAGATGACAAGTTATCATACCTTAATGGGGTAAACTGATAAGTCAGTGTCCTAGTAGAATGAAGGAAGTGAAGATAGTTTTTGACTATGAATCCTTATGGGAAAAGAGAATTGTTTCAACTAGGAAATTCTTGTAGGAGAAGAAATATGATTTCTACACTATTATAAATAGAAGAGTAGAGTGTGCGTAAGAGGCATCAGGATCAATATCATTACCATCAGACTTGTAAACACAAAACAGAACAGAGAAACATATTTCAGTAATAAAGTATCACCCGTTCTGTGCCCGTGGACGTAGGTTGGATCTAGCCAGCCGAACCACGTTAAATCTCTTTGTCGATTGGCGTATTTATCTGTCTTTTGCTAAGTTTGCTTTCGGCTCCCCCATAACCGAACAAATTCACTATTGAGGGAGGATTGTCTCGGGAGTAATATTCCAATATTGCCCTGAGACCAAAATCAGCCGTCAACAAAATATTATCAACCTTTTTTTTTCTTCTTTCTTTAAATGGCCTTCCTCATGTCCACTGTGAACATTGGAATCCTCCGCCGTGGTATCTGACATTATAGCACACCACAGGAATCGTACAACCATGAAAGACGCACTAAATATAGGGGTGGCAATTTGGGTCAGGATTCGTTTATTCGTTCGATTCGATTCGCTTTAAAGCGAATACGGGTTTGGAAAAATGTATTCGTTTAATAAATGGGTCAATTAGATTCGATTCGTTTATTAAACGAATCGAATCCGAATTTGAGGTCATCAATTCGTTTATTCGTTAAGGATTCGTTTATTAAAGGAATCATAAACGAATCGAATCCGAATCAAATTCGTTTAATACCCGTTTAATATTATTACAAATTTACCCTTAAAATTTTCAAATATGTGTTTAATTGTACAAGGGATATTTTAGTAATTTACTTTTAACCTAAAATTTTTGCTTAATATCATTTCCCTTCCAGCAGCCGCCACTCTCAATCTCCTCTCTCAACCTAAAACTCTCTAAACCTAAAACTCTCTCAATCGACAATCGCACGCTTCAAGCTTCGGTTCAGCCTTCATGCACGCTTCAAGCTTCGGTTCTTCTTCTTCTACAGCCTTCACACCTCGGTTCTTCTTCTTCATCCTTCCCGTAAGATTTTTGTATGTTAATTTGTTGTATTTGTTGGATTTGGTTCTGGGTAGATAAGTTATTAATCATATATGATAGTGATTTTGGAAAAGGACGGGAGCTTGGAAGATGACTTCTCATGCTGGAAATTTGTTTTCTTGACCCAGATCCAAATGCAGTGAATCGTTTTTGCTAGCTTGGAAGATGATTTTGGAAAAGGACGGGAGCTTGGAAGATGACTTCTCCTGCTGGAAATTTATTTTCTTGACCCAGATTCAAATTTGTTGTATTCCACTTGGCTTGATTTCAATTCTGTTTGCATGATTTATTTATTCTGTTTTATTCTACTGTAATATAAAGCTCTACATTCTATTTTATTCTTTCTTGTGCCATCAATTTTATTCTACTGTAACATAAAGGCACAGATTTTGTATTTTATTTTTATTAAACGAATCGAATACGAATATTCGATTATTAAACGAATACGAATCGAATAAACGAATCGATGCGAATAGTAAACGAATTGAATGTGAATAATAAACTAATCGGATGCGAATAGTAAACGAATAATAAATTCTATTCGATTCATTTGATTTATGTAAACGAATAAACGAATCGAATACGAATATTCGTTTATTAAACGAATCGAATCCAAATCCTAATATCAGGATTCGTTTAATAAACGAATCGAATTCGAATTTAGTGCATTACAATTCGATTCGTTTAGAATTCGTCACGAATTCAATTCGTTTATTCGTTTTGCCACCCCTAACTAAATATGCAGGCAGAATAATACTGCAAATCAGCACCTCGAAACAAGAGAATCCAAGGACTATGCTTACAGAATTTAAATAAACAAAGAACTCCAGAATAAGAAACCTAACCTTGCTCATTTTCTTGACCTGCTCTATTAATTCCTCCTAGAACCTTGTATGCCTCGGAATGCACTGAATCCACCCTTAACGAGTAAATCATTCTCTTCTTCAACCTTAATAATCTCACAGAGATGGTCAATCAAATTCAACTCCCATGTATTCTTTTGATTAATTTTCTGCACGTCCCAACGATGAAAATCCACAAAAACAATCACGTTTACAAATTAAATACAACTAAAACACCAAAATGCCAACAACTATTTCAATACATCAAAATTATCTCCATAATTTAACATGCTCTTCCTTCGACCATCTTAATTAAAACAAATAATAATAAAAATTTGCAGACAAAAAATTCAATCTTTAAGCATATAAATAGAACTAATAAACATTGAACAGAATGGTTTGTACTGACATTTTGGAAAAAGCAAAGCCCAACAGAAATTGAAGAGTTGAGAGCTGAAGAGATGAAGATGAAGATTTTGACGATGAGTAAGGGTTTTTTTTAGAAAAATATGATGTGTTTAATTTTCCACTGTAAAAAAAAATACGTGGGAAAACAAAAATTTCCCACTAACATTGACATTTTTAGTGGTGAAATACGAATTCACCAGTAAAAGTAGTAGTTTTTAGTGCGAATTCATATTTCGCCACTAAATTTTCGCCACAAAAAGTGTGATTTCTTGTAATGGTAGTTGACAAAGTGACTAGTTGAAAAAATTATTTGAAGATGAATAACTGTTTTCTTAAATTTATGTCTATGTTTATAATTATTTTATGGTGTATGATATGACTAGAGTAGAAGAAAGAAAGATCTTTTGAAAAAAAATGAAAAGAACATAAACAAAATATTTTGAAAAATAAAAATAAATCACCTATAACCAATAAGTGTGAAACTACCCATGGGCGAGTATTAGGACCAATATGAGCAGAAATACTACATTACAGGATATGTGAGTCAAAAGATAAAATTAAAAAAAAAAAAAAAAAATCATACTATATCGAGCTTAATAGGCAAATACATAGCACTTTTGAGATATCTAGGTTAGTTAGACCCATAAGATCCCAATATTTTAGATGAAATCACTGAGTTGGCTTACTTTAGAGCCGGGTATGACCAAACCTTTTCACACACACACTATGAGTCTGGCTTAGATGATTTACTCAAGAATTTAGATTTGATTTGCATTGGGTATTTTGAAGGTTCTTTGGTTTCGTTGCTGGACATTCTCTGAGGATAATACTATGCGTAACTATCAAGATTGTTTTTTTTTGTTTCTTTATTTTTCCATGATTGTATATGCATGTGAATGACATTTGTGGGTGTCTTCATTGTAAGTCCTAACGAGATTATAACTCGTCTATTAGGGTTGCCTAGGAGTTTAAAGACTTGTTGAATATGCTAAATGAAGTCGTAATCCCTACAAAAGTAGCTTAGTTAGTTTACCTAAGTTTGTTTATATTTATGTTTATTTCTTTTTATTTTGCTCGATGGAAAACAAAATGTTAAATTTGGGAGTGTGATAAGCGATCAATATAACATATTTACAGCCCCTGAATCTTATATTTTGTGATTTCATTCGAGCTTCTTAAGTATCTTGATGTGTTCTTTGTGATTTTATATGATGGGATACAGTTGGAAAGGCATGAATTTGAAACGTCGACAAATCATGGTGTTTTGCACCAGTGACTTTCTAATTTACGCAGCCATCAGTATACTGGCCATAACTTTTTCATACGATGTTCAAATGAGGTTATTCAAGTTGTATTGGAAAGAAGACTCAAAGTCGGTCACATATATATAAAGAACGCATGATTAGGCCAATTAACGAGAAGGTAACAAGCGTTTTAAATTACACCTCAGAGCTAGTTCGCGTAGAGTGTCTAGACATGCGAGTGACACACTCTGCCACATATTGGCACGCTAATGGCTTCTCATTGGCACACAAATATTCCCAGAATCCTTATTTTAATGAATTTCTTGAGAATGAAAGCTTCCAACTACTCCTATGCAAGTACAAGTTCGTCTCAAACCCTAATTATCATTTTTAAGAAGCCTCATAACATAATTTTGGAGACTTATAGTGTAGAAGAATGTCTAATGCAAGGCAAGAATGAGGGATTGAAGACGTAGACTGCAAATAAGAGTTCTTTATTCCATTTTCTCTCTAGTTTATCTTTTATGAGTTCTTGTTTTATATTAATATTGATTAGCTTAAGTCTATTGAATATTATGAGTAACTAAATCATTAATCTAGGGTTGTAATAGATCTCAAGCACCGTGTTTAATTAATTTGCATCTTTTATTCTTTTGGGATTGTTATTTAATTATTTATTATTCTCTGTGTTTTAATGCATGTTTTTTGTTCTGGCCAATAATAGAATAGTCGTGGTAAATCCTTAAGATCTCGAAAGAGGAAATTTAGATTAAGCATTGGGAAAAATAATGTGTGATCTCATTCTTTTGAATAGATTTACTTGCATGATAGACACACACACATAGAATGAATAGATTTACTTGCATGATAGACACACACGCGCGCGCGCGCACACACACACACACATATATATATATATATATATATATATATATATATAATATATATATATATGCAGGGCATGCGTAGCCAACATTAAAGTCTTACCGTAATGAATTTGGTTTAAATTAATTAATATAAACATATAGTTAATTGGTTTAATACGAATATATTTATTTACCTGACCATCGAAAGATGCTTGTAGATAGTTTAGCGTTCTAGGTTAATAATTCATAACAACAACTCAAATGAATGAAAAGGGCATGAGCTCATTGTTTGCGTGCTTCGGTGAAGTTACAACTATAGATTTTTCTCACATATAAAGTTTATCTCCAAAATTATTATTTGCTCTTTATTTAATCTTTCAATTAATTTTATTTTAATCACTCTATTGCAACCAATAGTTTATTTTAAGTTAAGTCTGTTAGTTTTAGTATTGATAAGAGAAATATTAAGTTCATGTGGGTACGATATCGAATTTCTGTCACTATATTACTTGAACGATACGTGCGCTTACATGAGATATAATATCACGATCAGTTTCCATCTAAAAAAAAAAAAAAAAAAAAAGTAGTGGTTACTTATTTATACACCATTGCAACAAGAATATGTGCATTTTCAAAGTTAAATAAGGTAAAAATCACACTGCAGTGTCTTCGATAATCACATTGCTCATTGTAATTATGCCTTCAATATACCTTGTAGTTTTTTCATGCCTTCGATGCCAACAAAAAGTTTTGCAATAACTCTCCACCAAAATTTAAAGGTCAAAAGTCAAATGGGTTTAGTAGATTGGTCAGGTTTATAGTGATTTATACTCGTACCCGACCCGTATAATTAATGGGATGACAAAATATACTCATATTTGACCTGTTTATTAAAATAAATGTTTAATATCTGATCTTTACATATCATATATGTACGAGCCCCTATCTCTGCGAGGATTTTTACCATCCTTGATCATGAGTGTGATATATATTTCTATAGACTAGTACAATAGACCTATTCAATGGATGCATGACATGTGTTGATTATTAATTTTCTCTCTATATTGTTATTGGTTAATTTCAAATTTAATGTATATATGTCAAAACATAAGTGTATAAATGTATCACGTCATCTGTACCTACTTCCCACACAAATCGTTCTCTTAAAACATAAGTGTATTTTATTACTAATAAAATAGGATAATATAGGAAAATAATAAGCTTGTAGCTCAGTGAGTGGTTATAAATAATGATATTAATACTAATATAGAGTATTCATTTATACATAATCATAATCATACGATAATTATAATAGAAGAACATCAATAAAGTCATATATAACATACATAGAAGAACACCAAACTAGTACCCCGGGGTCATATTCATGAGGATCCTCATCGTACGAGCAGAGCGGGAGACAATTGTAGTCATATCCAATGGAATACATCATTGCACTGGCAAAGCATATACTAATCATCACATGTCGTGATAAATCATATAATATACATTCGTATAATCATATAATGCTATTTATCATACTATTATTTATAATGACTTCATGAAATATATATAATATAAACAAACAATACTCTCACATTCCTGGTTTCGTGGATCCACTGTAACTCCGAAGGATTCCCGAGTCAGTCGATTCTCCTAAAACACAGGATTCATAAATTAACCATCATAATCTAGAGTTGTACAAGGTTTGATTATAATTGGAAACTTGATGGTTTGCGGTTCAGCTTTGGTTGAACCGCAATCGAACGGTAGAAATATGGTTCGGTCCATCATTAGGTTGAGGTTCGTAATCTTTTTAATAAAATAACAAAATACTAAACCATAAATTGATGCTTGATGGAAAATTAGAAAATGTAAAATTAATTTTTTTTTTTTTTTTGAAAATAAAGTTTGCACTTAATTAAGCTGACTACATATCCTTTTGGGGTGTAGAGGAATCAATACTCAATTAGTTCTATTATATTTTATTTTCAATAATTTCCCTCATTTATATTTTATTCATCCTCATCATCCGGTGAAGGCAGTCCGATCCTTGAGCCTTCGGTATTAGTTGTGTCAGTGTTATCACACAAATCTTCAAAATTTTATGGCTAATTTTCTTGTTGATGACGATCTACCCTACACCAATCGTTAAGACACGTTTGAGCTTCTAACGTCTTCGGTTTCAACCTTGATCTTCTGTCATCAAATATATTATCGTTCATAATAAAAGCTTGTTCAACAGATACAGTTGAGACCGGTGCCGCTAATACCTCTCTTGCAATCACGGACAAAACTGGAAACAATCCTTAATGTTTTTGCCACCATTCAATGATAAGAAATTGTTCACCTACAAAAGAAATTTGGGAAAACTCGAAATTTATCGTTAGATATGTATTAATTTCTAAAATAGTAGTGGTTGCATTAGTGGACTTGGATTTTTTACTTCGCTGCATCAACCAACTTCTACCAGTAGGAAGCTTAGATTGTTCAGTTGGCGCATCCATTTCTTGTATAGTATCGTCTATTTGAATATTATATCTACTTATATAATCATTGTATAAATCAATTAAAGTTCTCCTAATAGTATCAACAATTGAAGAAACAATCATAGAACTATCACCTAATAAAGAATGAAAATTTTGTAAAATATTTTCCAGATCTTCTATTTTAAACCTTGGATTCAAAAAAAAAAAAAGCAATAAGATAAAGTAATAATATTTCTCTATAATAATTAATCCATTTTTAGTTCACAAAGGAAACATATTTTTTATTGCGGAAGTAGGATCATCAAAGTTATCGTTGTTTGGATCATCAAAGTCTTGTTCAGTAAGATCATCAAAGTCATCATTGTAGACACTGTATTTTTGCATTAGCCCAATGATGAGCCTCGTATGGAGGCACTACCTGAAAAGTTATGGAAGTCGCGGAGAACGAATGCCGGAAGGAAAAACTCAAAAATTTGCACCTCATTGGATTCAGATTCACTAGTCAGCCTCAGATTCGCTCAGTCAGTTTCTGTTTCAAACCTTAGCCTCGGTCCAAAATCCCTGCAACCCATGAAAGCCCATACAACCCATCCACACGGCCCATTACCCTACAACCCATGCCATACACGCCCATTACCCTGCAACCCATGCCATACACGCCCAAAATAAGAAAATCCCATGCAATTCACATGTGCAAATCCCCTCAAATCACTTTCCAATTTAACAAAGATTTGAAATCCCATGCAAAACACATGCTCAAATTCCCTCATCAAGACTTTCCAATTTAAAAGATTTGAGATCTCCATCACCAAATTTATAAGATTGTATTCCAAAATAATTTTCCATGATTTGTTTCCCTTTTTGGAGATCCATCCAAATCATTATAAAAAGGGACCAAGTTTCATCTTTGGAGGGGGCTTTTGGACGTAAATCACAAACAAAAAAAAACCCTTGAAGACCTCTTCTCTTCTTCTCCTTTCACGGCAAACCACCTTCATTCAACACCTCAACCAGCAAAAACAACCAAACAAAAAACACAAGCCCAAAAATAAACGGCCAGCACCGTGAAAACAACAAAAAAAACCAGCAAACCGTGAACCAAACAGCAACCCAAAAACATAAAAAACAGAGGAGAAAACACCCAAAAATAGTGTCAAAATCACCGAAAAATATTCCAAAAACAACACCAAAAACCGAGAGAAAATCACCAAAAAACCGAAAGAAAAACAGCCAAAACAGCATCCCAAAATAACCATAACAGCAGCCCAAAATCACCAAAATAGCAGCCCAAAACTGAAAGAAAAACAGCCAAAACAGCAACAAAAAAAACAACCAAAAACAGCAACCAGCGAAACAATAAAAATAGCAACTAGCGAAATAGCAAAAACAACAACTAGAAAACAGCAAAAATAGCAACCAGCAAAACAGCAAATATAGCAATCATAAATAGCAAAACAGCAATCAGAAAATAGCAAAACAGCGAGCAGAAACAGTGAAACAGCAAGCAGAAACAGCAAACCAGCGATCCTTCCGGGAACGGCCTAACGCACTTCCAAGAAAACAACTTAAAAGGTAAGACCTAACGACACCTTTTACCATATTTATTTTATAGTTCTGGACGCTGCATGTCCGGCTGGACGTGAAATACGTCCAGCCGGGTATGCGAAGTTCTACATTAAAGACGGCCAAATTTCTGATCACATTTTTTCTTTCTTTAACATTTTGTTATTTTTTTTATCTATTTAGTGCTATCTTTTTTTATTTTATTTATTCACTTCCATCGTTATTTTATTATTTCTTATTTATTTTATTATTTATCTTTTCATCGTTATTTTATTATTTTGCCTTTTATTTTATTTATTCATATTGGTGATTATCCGCATATGCATGGTTATATTTTTCTGTCCGTTTACATTGCATTGATGATTATGCATGTTATTATCCATTGCGGTATATCGGATGGAAACCCAGACGTAAATTCCGTAGCCGAATCCAAATGGACGGTAGTGCGGTCTGTACTTGGGATACAACTCCACGTACCACTCAGGAAATATTCATATATTCGTGATTAACCCCTTTTTTGTTTGCTATTTATTTATCGACGTTTTTCCTGTTTATCTTTGTTTATTATAGTTTTTGTTACCGCATCTTGTACTTCTTAAATGGTTATTATTTTGATTGGGTATGTTATTATGTCTTTATTCACTTTTTTGCATGAATTGCATTAAGACTTGGCTATATCATTGTGTGAACCCGTCCATTATACTGGCATAAGTAAGGGACCATTCTGAACCCAATGGTTTGCCTTAAATCTTTTCCCAGTTCATACTGGGTGGCGACTCCTTTATTCTCCGGTTTAGTCCCACGCGGGCTATTCCGTACTCTCTACGGGCTGCGAGCCCAACAGTGTCATGGTCGCCGAGCATCATAGGTATAGCGGTAAATCCCGTTTCGCTCCTACAGATGGCGACTCCACTGGGGATAGAGAATCGGCCCCGAAACAATGCCTTGTAGTGTCCGTGGCTTTGGCTTTGGTTAACCAAGTCTCATATATTTTGCATACCTTTCTTACCCCGATGGTGTCATGTATCGTGAAGTCGCTTTCACACAAGGCGGCGGATCGTTATGTGATGATAACCATCACTCGTTGGCACGTACCCTAGGGTATAAAAAAGACGCGCTCACTTGGTCGCTCGAACCCTTGAGTGGGGAGACTTAGTTGTGTGCAACCCTTCACCGATGAGAGCCTTATCCGTACCCTTGTAAGCCCACATATGAACCATAGTTATGTGTCCTATAGAAGCTACCCTCATTCTTGTGTTTGGGCCCATTATCATTTGGATCCATTTGGATTTCTCGTCATAGGATACGAACTTGTTGGGCCACTTAAACTGGGACGAGTTTATATCTTATAATGATTGAGCCAAAAGTTTTCAAAATGATGATGGACCACCTTGTGTTTGGGCCCCCTATCATTTGAAGTTATTTAGCCACCTTATCGCAAAAGTGTAAACATGTTGGGCCTTTTCAACTGGGACAAGTTTACACCTCGCGATAATCTGATTGAACGCTTTAAAATGATAACGGGCCAACTTGCATGAAAACCTTGATGGGCTTAGAAGGTCCAAACATGATCCGAATATGCCAGATGCATGAGTCCGATACCCGCACTGGCTTTCATCCAGGAAGGATACGTCTTGTTATGGCATATTTGTATACTTTTGGATATTTCCAAGTCCATCCCACCACAACCGTTATTACCGAGGGCCCAATTCGTCGTTTCTAGACAATGGCACGATCCCCATAATAGGCTTAGTCAATCTTGTAAATGGGCGGTCTTTGTCTTTTACCGATGAAAAGGGACTGAGGTAGCCAAGTTTTACCCCTGTAGCATAGGAGAGAACGATTTTATGTACCTCACATTGGTGCATAAAATAAGCCATACCTAGGACAGAAATGGACTTACCACGAGTGTGGGAGGAATAAGGTCGGAAGGATATATGTTGTTTTGATAACCACATGCATCTCATGCATCACAAGCATACACGCATCATGCTAACCCCTTTGTCAACAGCCATCATAGATATATGCTGGGTTAGAGAATAAGGGAGACTCGTCAAGAAGAGGTTAGCCAACATAGATGCGTCAGGAAGTGAGGGTTCCCGCATGGATCAATTGGAGACCAACATCACCAAAATTATCAAGCAACTACAAGCTTTGACCAATACTATGGCCAATCTGACAGTACCCCGCACAGTGGGAATAGAAAATAATGAGAATGGAAGGCGTGAGGAACCCCCGAATAGAGTGAGCGAAGAAATCCCTATTTTTGATGATGACATGGCTGAGTATGCCGCAGGAAAGATAGCTGGGCCTCAAGTAGGGTTACAGAAACTCAGAGAACAAGTAGAATCAATTACCCGCAAGATGAAGGGAAAACATGAAGATCTATTAGACTATGATGCGATGACTTTCGAAGAACAGCTGCCTCCCCAGTTTAAGATGCAGACACGACCCTCGAAGAATGACCATATTAAGATGATCATTAAGGGAACCGAGCCCTCCATTTATAACAAGTTGAGAAGGATGACCTCCATGATTAGTGACTTTCGACAGTTAAGAGAAACTGTCATGGATATCAAGGAAGAGGAAACCGAGAAACATAAAATTTTACGGCCAGAATAGAAAGACCATTGGGGGGCCTTCAACAAAAAAAAATTATTTGTTTTTAGTCCTTAATAGTTAAGCATAAGTCTAATGATGAAATTGTTTCCTTAAGGGTGAAATCTTAGAAATGATAAGTTCTTAACGTACTTTTATCTGATACTTTGAGTAGTTGATCTATGTTAGACTCGTAAGCACTTAATTATAGGTTTTTAGCAGTGAAAACCTGAGTAGTTGGCAAGGTGACTAGTTGAAGAAATTGCAGGTCGATGAATGACCGTTTACTTAGATTTCTATCCTGATTTGTTTGTGTTATGATGTGCGGTATGGTTGAAAATAAAAGAAAAGTCTCTAGAGAAAAAATTAAACCAAATATAACCGATAAGCGTGAAGCTGCCCATGGGTGAGTATTAGGACCACCATGAGGAGAAATGCTACCTTAAAAATTAGGTGTGTTGAAAAAAAAAGACAAAAGAAAAGAAAAAAGAAAATCATACCATATTAAGCACAGAAAAAGCAATTGCAGAGCATAATTGAGATATCTAGGTTGGTTTGACCCATCGATCCCAATTTTTGAAACGAAATCATTGAGTTGGCTTACCTAGGAATCAAGCTGTAAATGAACCTTTGCACACAAAAAAAAACCCTCTACACACCTACATGATCAACTACGGCCTACCTGAAAGCTTTGTCCTCCAAACTCTCAACCACCAAGCTTCTTGCATGGGGATATGGGACAACAGTAGTAAAGATGAAACAGAGCAGATGAGAGATTTCTGGGAAAATTTCTCGAGTAGTGACAAAGAGGAGGTTGCAAAAGAGGAAAATAAATGGGAAGAAGAACTACTGCAGTTGGAGAATATGATGCTCGAAGAAAGCAAGAAGACGGAAGAAGATGAGACTGCATATTAGGAAGATGTTTATTTTTCTGACTTATTTAATTGTAATCCTGCATTTATTAATCATAAAGACATTGATTTTGCTTACTTGTTCGAGTCTTTTCCTGTTAGTTTGCATCATAACATGCATGACATGAGCATATTTGACATTGACTCAACAAAGACAAATGCATTTAATCTTGGTACATGTGAAAATCCCAAGGAAATTTCAATTGCAAGTGAGGTTACCTCTGATGAGCGGAAAGAATTAGAGAGAATATTAAAAAATATGCAAAAGTATTCGCCTGGTCCTATGAAGACATGTCAGGAGTGGACAAGAGTATTGCCCAGCACATGATACCAACTTATCCGAACATGAGACCAGTAAAACAGAAGCTCCGAAGAATGAGGCCAGAATGGGCCGAAAAGGTTAGGGAAGAAGTTAAGAAGCAGATAGAAGTAGACCCTGAAAAGATCAAAGCAATTACCAAGCCAACCCATCTTCAAGCTATTGAGGAAGGACCAGTCTGTGAAATGGACTAGGCAATGTCAAGAAGCTTTTGACAAAATCAAAGAATACTTAGTTAAATCGCCCGTCTTGAAACCCCCAAGGCCGGGCAAACCCTTGGTATTGTATTCGGCCATAGAACCCGAAGCGCTGGGGGCGATGATGGTGCAGGCAGATGAGACAATGGTGGAACATGCATTCTACTACCTCAGTAAGAAGATGCTTCTGTATGAAGCCCGCTATCAAGAGGCGAAAAAAAAATGAGAGAAAAAAAAAGAAAAAAAAAAGTGAAGGAAGTTAGTGCTTTTCTCAGGAAAATCTAGTATATCCGTCGATTCATTGCCAAGAAAACCAGCATGTGGAGTGGAATAGTCAATGTCAAGAAGCCTTTGACAAAATCAAAGAATATTTGGATAAACCGCCCGTCTTGAAACCCCCAAGGCCGGGCAAACCCTTGGTGTTGTATTTGGCCATAGAACCCGAAGAGCTGGGGGCGATGATGGTACATGTAGTATTACCAGTGGGAATAGAGATACAGTCAATGTGGGTACTAGCAGAGGCATAATTTCCTTAGCAGGAATGGGCCTCGCAAAGGTTCAAACAGCTAGCATTACTGAATGAGAAAAGGATAAAAGCTTTGTACCACATGCGGCTATACCATAAAAGGTTGGCCAGGGCGTTCAAAAAGAAGGTGCGCCCCACCAAGATCAGGGAATGTGATCTAGTGCTCAAGCAGTCGTAGCCACTGATAATGGACCAATGAGAAAGTTCAGGCCCAATTGGGAAGGGTCTTACCTAGTCAAAAAGGTGATGGGGAATGGGGCAGTGAGACTGCCAGATTTGGAAGGGAACGAGTTCACCGAGCCCATCAACGTGGACAGGCTGAAACAATATTTTGCATAAAAAAAAGGCTCGTTGGGTTGAAAATCCGCAAATGATAGCCCAAGCAAAATGTAGAGCGTGAGTGAGCAAGAAAAATGGTTAATTGTAAAATCCGAGAGGAACAGTTAGCGGCAGAGGTATCCTTGCAATGCAGTATATTTCCTACATATGTACCAAGAAGTAATGCAAACGTCTTTGTTGAAACAAATGTTCATGATGTTCATAGATTTCATAAATCCCAGCTAACCGGGAAAGATTAGAGTCAAGTAATTACAAATCATGTCTTTTGTTTCTTAGATGCTGGACCCAAGTCAGGAGATCTAGGAGAAGAACTCCAAGAATAGAGAACAACCTCGGGAATGAGGACGAGTAAAGAGCCTCGAGAATGAGGACAGATCTGAAAAAAAAAATTAGCTCGCTGAGTTGAAACCCTGAAAAGGCGACTCAGGCAAGATAGAGCAATCCGCAAAGTTGAAAATCCAAAAGGACAGCTTAGGCAAAAGATAGAAAGGACCTGTAACTCAATGGACGAAGAACAAGGCAGTATCTTTTCCACATCCTCAAGACAGCAAAGGAAAGCTTCTGGAATCGAAAGACATGATCCGAGAAGGGTAATAAGAGAAAAATACAAGCCGAGAATGGCAGCAAACTCCTCAGGGAGAGGGCATATTTCGAAATCTGGGAATCAAAAGACATGATTTTTAGTATCCCAAAAGGATGAGGCCGCTTTCAAAAAGGTGTAATCCACCTTGACCCGGTGCAGATAGCAAAGAGAAAAAAGCCGAGCCAGGTTTGAGGATGACTAGTCTACCACCCCGCGAATAAGGGACACAACGGGACCTTGAGCCATGAGACCAAAGAGAACTGAGCCATGGAAGTCGTGGGAAACGAATGCCGGAAGGAAAAACTCCAAAATTAGCACCTCATTGGATTCGGACTCGCTAGCCAGCCTCGGATTCGCTCAGTCAGTTTCTTTTTCAAACCTTAGCATCAGCCCAAAACCCCTGCAACCCATGAAAGCCCATATAACCCATCCACACGGCCCATTACCCTGCAACCCATGACATACACGCCCATTACCCTGCAACACATGCCATACACGCCCAAAATAAGAAAATCTCGTGCAATTCACATGTGAAAATCCCCTCAAATCACTTTCCAATTAAACAAAGATTTGAAATCCCATGCAAAACACATGCTCAAATTCCCTCATCAAGACTTTCCAATTTAAAAGATTTCATATCTCCATCACCAAATTTATAAGATTATATTCCAAAATAATTTTCCATGATTTGTTTCCCTTTTTGGAGATCCATCCAAATCATTATAAAAAGGGACCAAGTTTCATCTTTGGATGGGGCTTTTGGACGTAAATCACAAACAAAAAAAAACCTTGAAGACCTATTCTCTTCTTCTCCTTTCACGGCAAACCACCTCCATTCAACACCTCAACCGGCAAAAACAACCAAACCAAAAACACAAGCCCAAAAAAAAACGGCCAGCACTGTGAAAACAACAAAAAAAACCCAGTAAACCGTGAACCAAACAGCAACCCAAAGACCAAAAAAACAGAGGAGAAAACACCCAAAAACAATGCCAAAATCACCGAAAAAATAGTCCAAAACAACACCAAAAACTGAGAGAAAATCACCCAAAATATAGAAAGAAAAATAGCCAAAACAGTAGCCCAAACAACCAAAACAGCAGCCCAAAACCAAAAGAAAAACAGCCAAAAAATAACCAAAAATAGCAAGCAGCGAAACAGCAAAAATAGCAACCAGCGAAATATCAAAAACAGCAAAAATAGTAACCAGCATAATCGTAAAAACAGTAACCAGAAATAGCAAAACAGAAACTAGAAAATAGTAAAACAGCGAGCAAAAATAGCAAAATAGCAAGCAGAAACAGCGAACCAGCGATCCTTCCGGCATCGGCCTAACGCACTTCCAAGAAAGTAACTTAAAAGGTAAGACCTGAGGGCACCCTTTACCATATTTATTTTATAGTTCCGGACGCTGCATGTCTGGCTGGACGTGAAATACGTCCAGCCGGGTATGCGAAGTCCTACATTAAAGACGGCTAAATTTCTGGTCACATTTTTTCTTTCTTTAACATTTTGTTATTTTTTTATCTATTTAGTGCTATCTTTTTTTATTTTATTTATTCACTTCCATCATTATTTTATTATTTCGCATTTATTTTGTTATTTATCTTTTCATCGTTATTTTATTATTTTGCCTTTTATTTTATTTATTCATATTGGTGATTATCCGCATATGCATGGTTATATTTTCTGTCCGTTTACATTGCATTGATGATTTTGTATGTTATTATCCATTGCGGTATATCGAATGGAAACCCAGACGTAAATTCCGTAGCCGAATCCGAATGGACGGTAGTGCGATCTGTACTTGAGATACAACTCCACGTACCACTCGGGAAATATTCATATATGCGTGATTAACCCCTTTTTTGTTTGATATTCATTTATCGACGCTTTTCCTGCTTATCTTTGTTTATTATAGTTTTCGTTACCGCATCTTGTACTTCTTAATTTAATATGCTTTTTTGAACTACGTTATTGTGGTTATTATTTTGATTGGGTATGTTATTATGTCTTTATTCGCTTTTTTGCATGAATTGCATTAAGAGTTGGCTATATCATTGTGTGAACCCGTCCATTATACTGGCATAAGTAAGGGACCATTCTGAACCCAACGGTTTGAGGTCTTCCCTTGCGAGGGGTGAGTGCAGCCTTAAATATTTTCCCAGTTCACGATGGGTGGCGACTCCTTTATTCTCCAATTTTGTCCCCTGCGGGCTACTCCGTACTCTCTACGGGCTGCGAGCCCAACATTTTCGTGGTCGCCGAGCATCATAGGCATAGCGGTAAACCCTGCTTCGCTCCTACAATCGTTGTTAGGATCGGATAATACCCCAACAATGTCAAAACTTGTAAGGAGAAAGATATTTGAAGTTGGATAATAAACACCACTTAAAATATTTATTGAATCATTAAAAACTTTTAAAACATCTAAATTTTTTTTAACAAACTTCCCAAAGACGGGGATATAAAACTACATCATATTGATAGTGAGCAATAAATAAATAGAATAAATCTTTATATTCAAAACTATCATTAAGTAAAAAATAAGTAGAATTCCAACGAATTGGAACATCAAGACAGAATTTTTTTGGCCTACCACCATTTTGCTTATAAAAATAACACCATTCTCTTCTAATTTTATAATATGACTAAATTAAATTAATTACTTTTTTAATAGGTGCAATATGAGAATTTAGAGATTTTAAACCATCTTGTACACATAAATTCAAAATATTATTGGAGTTAGTGTTTGGAGCTCCAATCTGAATAATGTATTATTTATTAATAAAATAACTACATTTTCATTTCAAACCTTATTAATGGTAATGTCATTATGCATATGATATTGATATATAAATATGCTAAGAATGACATCGAAATTAGAATAGTCATGTAGTAATATTGTACACTGTGTGATCCGATATTGGGATAGTATTACTATTATAAATTATTCTTAAAGTAAATATTCTTAGTCGTTAGTTATGGAATACAATCGATTTCCTATAACCTATAAGACTAGCACATGTCGTATATTGGAATTGGAGTTCTAATGGTTTAACCCAATGTACCATGAGCTTGGGAAGCTCGTATAGATATGTGGATATTTGTTGGAGTGAATATTGAATGACTCATAGGTGATTCCTAATAGTTGGATGTACACACCACCGTAAATAGGAATCTCCTCGAGTCGAGTAGCATATGTGATCCTCTGACTATAGGATATCATTGATTTTATATGTGATCCTCCACATTTTGATGTCATATATGTCAGAGACCTTTCATCATTGATTTTGTGTGTGATCCTCCACACTTTGATGTCATATATGTAAGAGACATTTCATGGTCTGACCGTTATATGTTCGTTGGGTGTGGACCGATGCACTCGTTAATCAAATGTGTATCAAGATAGGATCTGTCAGCATGTATATATACCATAAATGGGTTTAGGTATCCAAGTAGTAAGTCATAATTCTTAAAAATTTGGCCAAAGCCGATCACCTAAGGTGGATCGCATATATTAGAAATGATTTCTGATTAGTTGTAAAGAATCACAGACTTGTCGACATGAGATGTGCGCCTTGGAAAATTGACTGTGTAATCTATGTTTCCTAAGCACAACTCGGATAGCCTACGACATATGGATTTTTTAACATATGTGATGACCTCAACTTGTATAGTTCGGAAAGGTCGTTCATATTCTTCGCGAAATTCGAAGGTGGCCAAATTGCGTACTGTTGGGTTTCTAGATTAGTCCCAAGAATAATTCAAGCAAGAAATCATGTGTGAATACTCAAAGAAGAATAGTGGAATCATACTTACATTGATCGGTTATGCGATGCATCGAACACAAAAACTTTTCTCCTCCAAGGAAGCTCTCGGAAGTGGGCTGTTTTTGTTGTCCAAGATTTTCGGTCATCCCTCCATTGATGCTCCAAGCTCCAAGCTTTGCAAATGATGATTCCATGCTTATGGGTTTGTTTCCATATCACCTTGGATGACTCTTCATGTGCTAGCATAAGAAAAATTTGCCACAAATTATCTTATTCATCTTCTTCAACTCTCGGTTTTGGCAAGCCAAATGAGAAACAAATGGACCTAGGCCGTGAGAGGGAGAGAGAGAGTGAGAGGTTGTGTTTTGTGAATTGTGTATCTAATACACTAAAAAAATGATTTCTAAAATCAATTAAAAAACATATACCAAAATTTGTAAATGGATTTCAAAAAGTCAACAAAATTTGGAGCCAAAAACAATTAATGCCTTCCAACCACTACCATCAATCAATAGTGACATGTTTTCAATCACTCAAAGTGACTAGACATCACATCAAATGAATGAAGAGTGATGTGACGCGTGATGTGACTTATGGGCCGCACTTGAATTCGAAATGTGAGTACGCCCGCAAACACTCCCGGGCTCGGGTTCGCTAATTCCGAATTAACGAATTTTCCGTTGCGAAATTAAATAATTATGCCAAGTAAAATTACTATTCACATCGCTAACGAATTAATTCTAAATTAACTCGTTCGCCCGAATTAAGATCTAATTTTAATTCAGCGTCGAAATCCAATTTCGTATAATATATCGAATATATTATTTTATCGATTAATTCCAAATTAATCGTTCTCTCTTTAAATAATATTTTATCCCAGATAAAATATCTCCGAAATTAATCCCATATTAATTTTCTCTCTCTTATAATTAATCTCAGATTAATAAAGTGCGAGTCATACGTCATCGGTGAATCTTCGGGAAGTGACCCATGAGATCCCCGGATATGTTGGCAGTAAATCCGGTTGTCGGACTATCCGAACACGTACGTACCTAGTACTACGTTTTTACCGATTTACAAGACATGGTTGGCTTCTAGTAAAGCACCGTGTCTACCCAATTCTCCAGAAATATACTTATAGGAATAAGTGATCTATATCAGGCGTAGTATACGTAGTATTGCGTATTTCGATCCAGTATCGGATGTCACGTGCTAGGCCTGGGGCTGGAATTGTGTCTGCCCCGTACGAAGCACATATCGGGTCTCTGGTAACTAGTCTCTATAATCAGATAATCATGACCTAGACATATTATCTTGATGATTGCAGTACATAAGAGCACCAGTTTCGTATCCTACGTGATCATCATCTCAACTATGACTGGAGTGATACTTCCGTCTTGACATCACACCCAATACACTACGATTCTCAATATACCCAGAAGAGGCGTACACAGAACTTGTTAAAGCCCTGGACGACCAAAACCAAAGTATATTGATTGTCGCAAGTATTAGCGGTGCAAGTCTCAGGTTAAGACCAAATACACCTACCCTGATGCGGACTTCCATAGATACATGGTCATACTACCAATGGAATTCCGAGGGGTCTATCCAGAGCGAAGCTGTTCCCGTACCATCTGTAAAACAAAACCTCCTATTACACTTGCATGAGTATCCTATACCCAAATATATGAGAATTATACTGTTATGCTCCCACAACGCGCACAAGTGTAATACTAGTCTTTTACGCATTATCGATGTCCAATCTCGATAATACTCTGACTAGGGATTTTTAATGATTAAACCTTTATGGATTGATACTGTCTCATATCATCTCAATCCGGAACTAATCATATGGACCTTCTATCATTTATACATCTTGGTAATCTAATTACAAATGATAAAAGGGCATTTTCCTTTGTCACATAGTTAATTTGTACAACAACACCATGATCTGTACAAATAGTGATGCTATGGGTCATAATTATCCAACAATCTCCCACTTAGCCTATAGCCAATCACTCAAGAGTCCTACACCCGAACTATGTACGGTTCGCTTAAAATTCTGCTAAGTAAAGGCTTTCGTCAGCGGATTTGCATGATTATCATCTGATGCGATTTATACGATCATCACATCGCCACGATGTATGATCCGAACGAATCAGATGTATAATTAAATTTTATATCTGGATTGTTGATGAGACCATTAATTCTTTAGCTTGTGTTGTAGCCTAGCTCAGCTGCTAACAGAACTACTCCTAATCTAATTATGATTATTATCGATCCAAAAGGCTTCTATTGCTGCCTCAGCTGCAACAATATTCCACTTTTGTTGTTTATTCGGTAACAGTATCTTGCATGGAAGATTTCCAGCTCACTGTTCCGTTATTCAAACTTTATAGTACCGTTACTACGACTTATAGTCATTTTTATCGGTTAGGAAACTTGCAACGGTGAACCCAGTCACTTCAAGTTCTCCTTCTCCATAGAATAAGAAAGCATCTTTAGTTCATCTAAGATACTAAAGAATGTTCTTAACATCAATCCAGTGACTATCATTTAGATTGGCCTGATTGTGACTCCATATGCTCAAAGCATATGAGACACCAGGTCGCGTACATTTATTTCAATGTACGAGTTCTCGGAGAGTGCC
>SKCR01047010.1:0-77018 GCA_019454045.1 Zanthoxylum bungeanum | reverse complement strand
GAACACGTTTGAGAGTCTTGGCTGGTTGTTAGCTTTGTCTATTAGAGATATTTTAGAGTGGTTTGCGAATTTGTGATTTATGATTATGTGTGATGTTTCTTTATTTTTTGGCTTGTGTATCAGTTAAGAGCTTCCAAAATTCGGATAAAAAAAAATCATCTGTTTGTGTGAAAGTCTTTCCCTTTTATAGTAGTGACTTGCAGTAATGAAGGAAACAATCTCCCTTATGGAGGAAATTATTAATAAGGCAATTGGTAGTTATGGAATGTGTTAATATAGAAAGGAAGATAACTGGGAAGTGTTTTAAGATGGAAAAAACATGGGTTTATCGAAGTTGGTTAACAAAGAAATAGATTGAGTCATTCTGCAAGGTTAGAAACGCGATGCATGTCTGGTCGGATGTGTAGGTGTATCCGGTCGGAGGTGATAATTATGTCCGGCTGGACTTAAGGGTTTATATCCATCCAAACATACATGGTTTATCTCTAGTATTAGACCTTACAACATTCCTTAACTTTCATATAGTGCCCCTACATGATACTCATCATCGGACCATGCAAAAATGCAATGTCTAAACATCATTAAAATATCTAAAATTTTTGAACAAACTCCCCAATGACTGGGATATAAAACGATATCACATTGGTAGTGAGCAATAAATGAACATAATAAATCTTTATATATAAAACTTTCATTTAGTAAAAAATAAGTAAATTTCTAACAGTTGAACCATCACAACCAAATTTTTTCGGCCTATCACCGTTTTGCTTACAAAATTACATCATTCTCTTCTAATTTTAGAATATAACCAAATTAAATTATTTACTTTTTTAATAGGTGCAATATGAGAGTTTAAAGATTTCAAACCATCCTGTTCACATAAATTCAAAATATGACATGCACATCGAACATGAAAAAAATTTACCTCCTAAATTTGGTGGAAAATAACTTTAAGTTCACTATTTAATGCAGTATTAATCGATACATTATCAAAAAAAGAATTTGAGATAGTAAGAGTAAATGAATTAAATATATGAGAAATTGAGAGAGTGAAGAGAATGGATTATTTGTGATTTTGGAAAATGAATTAAGGGGTTATTTATAGATTGTTTTGACTTTTTGTGATACTTAAAATACCCCCTAAATATAGTTGTTAGGAGGGACAATTTAAGTGTTTTTTTTTTTTAATTTATAATATTATTATTTTTTTAAAAAGAAAATAATTGTTAGACAACGGCTAAAACCGTTAGCCGAATAGTTCAAACCATGACGGTTTAAACCGTAACTATTAACGATTGAAACTGTAACCATAACGCTACTATTTCAACCGTATCAACCAACCAAACCGGCTGTTGGTTTTCAATTCAACCGTAATCGAACCGGACTGGAGGGTTCGGTTACGGTTCATAGTTTGGTTGACTAGTTGACAGTTGGTCAACGATTTGATTACTGTTTGGTTACGATTTTGAACCGCAACTCTGTGTATGTCTAGTCACAAGAGTAAAAATATGTTTTTTTTTTCCAAAGAATTTTAACAGGTTGATGACGCAATGGTTATTTAATATAAAAAGAAAAACTTGGGTGTTATAGGATCATTATCAAAATTCATTAGTATCAAATTGAAATTCCGAAACGTCAAAGCTTCCTTAACGGATTTTAATGGGTTGATGATGCAATGGTTATTTAATATAAAAAGAAAAACTTCGGTGCTATAGAGCCATTGTCAAAATTCATTGGTACCTAATTGAAATTCTGAAATAGGTCAAGTGGTTAATTGATAGCTTCTCTTTTAGTTATTAAAAAAAAAAAAAAAAAGAGAGAGAACAACTCTATTGTCCATCTTAGAATACCTCATTTCATCTATAATGTTAAAATAATATCATAAAATATAATTTTTTGGTAACGTTGGAAATCCCGCTGTCAAACCACCCGATCCGAGTTTAAGCGGAGCAAGTAAAACCTCTGGTTGCTCCAAATTCTTATAAAAAAAATACACCTCTTAGACTCAAACCTAGAATTAGACAACCAAATCTTAAACATTTTACCACCAAGTCACAATATTAAGAGTAAATGTAATATCTTAGCAAATAAAATAATTTATTTTAATCTGAAGACGTCTGATTAGTTAATCAATTTTATGTGAAAAGGTCATGTTTACCTTTCGTCAGTTTTTTTTCTATCGTTTTAACAGTAGTAGTGAATTAGACTGTTAATAACATATTAGGGACCAAAAATGTAATTATCAACAGGTGGGGCATAGAGCAGAAACTTATAATCGAACTAGGTTGACACTTAAACAACTTGTTAGAAAATATCTAATATATATAGTAAAAATATAGGAGAAATATGTCCCATACGCAAAAATAAATTATGTATCTTTGTGATTCAAAAAAACGCGACAGTGAAAACTATTATCTTTTGCATGCCGACAATGTAAAAAACCTGCAGAATGATTCAAACTTCCCGAAATTTGGTGTTTCGAGGCATTAGTGAAGTTTTTTTATTCTAAAAATTAATAATTTAGCTGAAAATATGATGCTGAATGTTACATATAAACATGTATTGCAGCTGATCGACAGAATGAGCGAGAAGAAGTGGTGGTACAAAAAAAAGAGGATGAAAATTTGAAGAAGGGGCTTGAAAAGAGGGCCAAAACAGAAACCCAAAGAAGGAAAATTAGACCAAAAGTGCTTGTTGAAGGAAACCAAAAGAAAACTCCGGAACCTAAGACACTGAAGGCAAAGAAGACTCCGGAACCTAAGACACCGAAGCCTGTGACTCCTAAGCCTGCCAATGAAACAAACCGTAAAAGGAAGTATGTGAGGAAAAATGTGAATGCAAACTTTGTTTCTAGGGACGTGCTGGATGAAAGTGTGTCCAAGAAAAGGAAGTGTTCGAGGTTAAGTAGCAAAAATAACTCGGATGCCATCATTGAACTTCCTCCTCCTCCTAAGACATGTAGGAAAGCATTGAACTTTGATTTGGAGTCAATAGATGACAAAGCCATAATAATAGCCATTCCTGAATGTGGACATATGGTGCATAATTCAAGGGTTTTGTAAGCCTTCTTGTAAACCCATCCCAGGTTCCTGCAAAACATTCTGGGAACCTACATCAACATAAAAGTGGGTATTAGAGCTCCCTAATTACAAATAATTGGCGGTAACAAAAGCAGAATCACTATTAAAAAATTTGCATAAGATATTTACTGATTTTTTGGTCCATGATCCCAAAATTCTCAGGTTCCAGAGGGTGTTTCCTAATCATAGAATTCTGTGAATCTATACCTAGATGGAAGGAAGGAAGTCATTTCAGTTCCATTGATAAAGAAATAATTTGAAGTAGCTAAGGGATTTAGAAATCAGGTTTTACAATGAAAAATACCTGTTAAGTAGCTAGCTTGCAGGAAATCCTCATATTTAAAAGGACTCCCTTCATTTTTCTTGTCGTCAGCAACACAGGGTCCTATCTGAGTCCTCCCAGCAATATTCTTTCCAATGTTATTAGTCAACAACATAATTTTTCTGGCTTCTGGTTCATATATAATATCAGCTTCTTCGTTTTCACTAGAAGCTGCTTGTCTGGATGGAATCTTTGGCAGATGGCTGCATATTGGAATTGCATTTTTGATTGGAGCTCCTTGTTTGGAAGGAAACTTTGGCAGCTGACTGCATATTGGAATTGCATCATCACTAGGAGCTACTTGCTTGGAAGGAAGTTTTGGCAGCTGGCTGCATATTGGAATTGCACTTAATAAAGTTATGTTGCATCTTTTTGTCGCTCTCCGCAATCTCCTCCTCCTTCGATTTTGCACTTGCAATACAGATAGAATCCACATGAATGCTGTATTCCGTCTCCGTCTCCTCCTGCTTCTAATGCCTGTTACTTTTTTGTTTTCACATTGCTTTCTAGCATCTACACACTCATTATCTACTTGTACTTCAAGTTCAGGAAGAGTTTTTGCAGTGTCACATTCATCTAAATGGACTTTACAATCAGGGATGGCACATTCATCTACTTGGACTCCACATTCAGGAATGTCTATTATTATGGCATTGTCATCTATTGACTCCAAATCAAGGTTCAATGCTTTCCTACATGTCTTAGGAGGAGGAGGAAGTTCAATGATGGCATCCGAGTTATTTTTGCTACTTAACCTCGAACACTTCCTTTTCTTTGACACACTTTCATCCAGCACATCCCTAGAAACAAAGTTTGCATTCACATTTTTCCTCACGTACTTCCTTTTACAGGTTGTTTCATTGGCACGCTTAGGAGTCACAGGTTTCGGTGTCTTAGGTTCCGGAGTCTTCTTTGCCTTCAGTGTCTTAGGTTGTGGAGTCTTCTTTTGGTTTCCTTCAAATCAACAAGCACTTTTGATCTAATTTTCCTTCTTTTGGGTTTCTGTTTTGGCCCTCTTTTCAAGCCCTTCTTCAAATTTTCATCCTCTTTTTTTTTTTGTACCACCACTTCCTCTCGCTCATTCTGTCGAACAGCTGCAATACATGTTTATATGTAACATTCAGCATCATAATTTTCAGCTAAATTATTAATTTTTAGAATAAAAAAACTTCACTAATGCCTCGAAACACCAAATTTCGGGAAGTTTGAATCATTCTGCAGGTTTTTTACATTGTCGGCATGCAAAAGATAATAGTTTTCACTGTCACGCTTTTCTGTATTTCCATCAATTTTGGAATCCAAACACAAAATTCCAAAAAATAAATCCATAAAAAATAAATCCATAAAACTTTCATTTTTGTATGATAATTTAATTTAAACAAGCATTAATACAAAAACAGATTTTTTTAAAAAAAAAAATTGGAAGAATTAGCATTACTTACTTTGAGAAGCACAGGATTCAGGGGAGCTGGTATGATTAAAAGGCTCCGGATCTTTTCCAGAATCCACATTGAATTCAACCAATTGTGCATCTTTCTCATTATCAAAATCAACATCAATCCCTTTATTAAACTCCACAGAAATAGAAAATTCTATAACCTCCGGCACAGCCTCAACCTCATTAATGCTTTTGTTTAAAGCAACCAACCCAGTTCCTTTTGAAACAGGATGATACTTTACAGGCGTCCCTGGAACCCAATCCTGAGGAGTTTGTTGTTATTATGTCATCTAAAACTCGTATCGTTTGTTCCCCCAAACCCTAGTCTCTGTCGTGCTCTCTCTCAACTTTACTTTGATCGGTGGCCGCCGACCACAAACTTTGTTGTGGTCGGCGGCGCCACCTACTCTCTAGCACTCTCATCACCCTCTCTTCTTTCCAGATCTCTTTCTTTTCTTCCTTTTATCATTTTCAGTTGTATTTTTTCTTCTTTTTGCTTGTTTTTTTTTTCTTTTATCGTTTTTTTTTTTATTTTATTTTATTATTTTGGCCAAATCCTTTTTTTGTGCCATTTTCTTTTGAAAATGGCTCACTCCCTTGCCACCATCAACCCTTGTGGGTGGCGGCAAGGGAGCCCCCCTCCCCCTCGCTCTTTCTTCTTCTTCATGTTGCCCTCTGGTTTCTCCTTTTCTTTTATTTTTTTTTTTTTTTTTTTGGCAGCTCCTGATTTTTATTGTTTCTTATTTTTTTTGGGTTTTTTTTTTTTTGATCCATTTTTATAGTGGTTTTATTTGGATTTATTTTCTGTTTTATGCGAAAAAATTTTCTTTTCATCGGTATACAAAATATTTGGTGTGGAAAAATGAGTAGATCTGAAAATGAAGACGAGATATTTGCGATGCTAATGGGATATTTTCCGTCTCCTAGATCTATAAATTATTTTGTATTAGATTAATTGTTTATTGTTGTAGAAGTTTTATGTACTATAAGGGTATTATGTTATTTCACTTCCATATAGGGATTCGTAGTCACCGACTTTGCACTTAGACTGAGGCAGGGAGACCAGGCCGGTTCCGTAATTCCTCCCGTTCTTAAGTAATTTTTAGGTGTGAATATGTATCTCTATTGGTTACGGGAAACACATAGTATATGTATCAGTTTATGATGTTAGGTTTATCCTAATGTAGCTTGAGTTTTAGGATTTTCCTAAATTTATATTCGAGCTTTTATGACCGTGTAATTACATCTTTATGATGTTTTTATATATGAATGAACTTTCATTTTCAAAAAAAAAAAAAAAAAAAAAAAACCCAATAATAAAACCCCTGGTTGTCATCTAACGTAGTTGGTTAGGATCACTCACCAGAATCAGACAACCAAATTTCCAATAATTTCCCGAGGATTTTGTTGTTATTATATCATCTAAAACCCCCGGTTGTTCCAGGTTCTTATAAAAAAAATACACCTTTTAGACTCAAACCCAGAATCAGACAACCAAATCTTAAACATTTTACCACCAAGTCACAATATTAAAGAGTAAATGTAATACCTTAGCAAATAAAATAATTTATTTTAATATGAAGACGTCTGATCAGTTAATCAATTTTATGTGAAAAAGTCATGTTTACCTTTCGTCGATTTTTTCCTTGCCGTTTTAACAGTAGTGGTGAATTAGACTGTTAATAACATATTAGGGACCAAAAATGAAATAGTCAACTATTAGCGGGATGAAATTGTCATTCTCCCTCAAAAAATTGTCTTTGAACAATGTGTTATGAAAATTAGGTCGTTTTATTAAGAATATGAGTAAATGTTCCTTTACTTAAACATAACCCTTTTTTTTAATAAACTTATCAACGGGTGGGGCATAGAGCAGAAACTTATAATCCAACTAGGTTGACACCTAAACAACTTGTTAGAAAATATCTAATATATATAGTAAAAATGTAGGAGAATTATGTCCCTTAAGAAGTACGTTATGGGAAATACACAAAATAAAAGGACATATCATCTAAAGTGAAAGTACGTGTCTTTGTGATTCAAATGGCATAAGGAATGAGTATAACCATTAGGAAGATTACACCCTAAACCAAAGGGTGCCCACAAAGGCACATTTTCATGCCTATAAAAAAGGGCATTTGGCTTCATTTTATCCAATCATTCTTGTTAGCGACATATTCTCAAGATGAATTTTGATGATGCAACACTAGAAGTCTTCGACGCACATTAGTGAGACATTATAAAAAGATGTCGAAGCACATTGGTGGTGAAGAGCAATGAATGTGAAGACTAGCGGCAAATCAAAGAAATTATTGCTAAGTCTTAACTTAGGGATCTAATTGTAAAGTGAAATGTTTACTTAAGTATCTAAGCTCATAGGACACATGCACATTCATATAGATGCATTAGAGTCATGTACAAAATATTTTAAACATTCAAATCCTGCATTTTGTATTGAGACCGACATATCGGTCCCATATCAGTCACCATACCGATGGACCTGCTCTGTTTGCAAGCTCTATGGAACCGGAACATCCAATATCAGTGCCATATCGGCCTACCATAACGGTCTTCCTGGAGATTGCATAGCCACTGGAACCGACATGCATCATTCTGGTCCCCATACCAGTGAGCCTAACATTTGCATGCTTACTGGAACCGGCACGGACCATACCAGTCTCATACTGGTTTCTATACCGGTGAGCCCTATGTTTTTGCATGCTCATTGGAACCGGTGAGGACAATACCGGTACCCATACCGGTCCCAACTGATACATTCAAACGGTAATATAGATGTTGAGAACTGTTGCTTTGCTAGACCGGCATACTGATGTCTGGAGACCGGCATACCACTCTCAGACAAGCAAGTTGGGGCAATTGTCATTTTACTATAAATTGAGCCTCAATTTCTTTTTTGCAACTGACCTTGAACCTTCATACATTTTATTCTAAGGCAAAAACAAAGAGTTTTATAAACCTTCATATTCATACACTCTTATACATCAAGCTCACACACTACACCTTCATATTCATTAGTAGTGAGCTTAGAACACTTGGGGTAAGCAACTCACACTTATAATCTTCATTATCTTTGTGAGTGTCTAAGTGTGTTCTTAAAATTTTTTATCAAACACTTGAGGTTGTGAAATCCCTTTGTGAGTCGGTATACTCAATAGGGTAAATTGTAAAGGTTAGTGAGTGAGATTATTGTCAAAACTCATTGTAGAGGTTTTTGAGTGAGCCTATATCTAAAACTCATTGTAAGAGGTTTAGAGTGAACCTAGTGTGTAAAACTCTTGATTGTGGGTGAGCACGTAAAACTCTATTGATGGTGGAAATCTTCAAGCGCGACTTGAGGGAGTGGACGTAGACATTGTTGGCCGAACCACTATAATTCACGATGTTATTTTCTTTATCCTTAACTCTTTACTTATTGCAAGCTTTCATTTATATACATGCTTATTACTTAGAAACTTGCATATTGGTGATATATTGAAATAGAGAAAATCGACCTAAGCTAAATTGGTAAAACTATATAAAATCGGCAAAGAATTTAAATTCTGTATTATTAGACAATAACCCAATTCACCCCTATTGGGAATATAGAGTTTGGTTGTTGTATGCTTGTAGGGAATTTCAATTGGTATCAGAGTGAGGTTTTCTCAACAAAGACTTAACCGTCCGAGAATAGATCATGGCCTCTACAAGCAACTCATCAAATCTTACCGATAGATTTTTAACCACTAGACATCCCTTCTACACCAGAACCGACTACAATTATTGGAAGATAAGGATGTTGAACTACCTTCCTGTGGTTGATGTGCAATCCTCTAAAGTGATCACACAAGGTGCAAAAATGCCAATGAAGAGAGATAACAATGATATAGAGATTCATAAGCCATATTTTGAATGGATCGATGAGAAATACAAACAAGCCTCCATAAATAATAAGGCACTCAACCAACTTCTTTGTGCTATTGATCGGAGTCAAATTAACAAGCTTCCGGATTTTGGAAATGCATATGAATTGTTAAAGTCTTTGGAAATGGTCAATGAGGGCACAAGCCAAGTGAATGAGTCAAAAATCAACCGGTTCATGTGCGAGTTGGATAGCTTCAAAATAGAAGCCGTTGAAGAGGTTGAGCAAATGATTTCAAGGTTTACAATGATTGAAAAATCATCGACCCAAGCGATCAAGTGAAGAAAATTCTTAGGTCACTCCCTAAAGAATATAAAAATTATATTTCCTCCATCAAAGATGCAAACGATATGAACACCTTGAAGTTCGATGACTTGGTGGGAAAATTATTGGAATACGAGATGAAAATCAAGATGGACCAAAGGGAAGAAAAAGAAAATAATAAGAAGAGATTAGCTCTTAAGTCATTTGTGAGAAACGGGGATGGTGCTAGTTCAAGTAATGAAGAAGAAGATAATGATGATGAATTAGCACATATGACAAATAAATTCAAGAAGTTCCTCAAATCCGAAAAACTTAAAGGAAAATCAAGAATGGATGAAAAGAAAGAAGAAAAATGGTCGCGAAAGGACGCACAAGAAATTAATTTGCTATGAGTGTGAAAAATCGGGTTATATAGCTACTGATTGCCCACTAAGGAAATTCAAAGGCAAATTCAAGAAGAAAGCAATGATAGCAACTTGGAGCGATAACGACTCCAGCTCATTCGAGGAAGAAATTAAAGAAAGAACGAATCTCGCCTTTATGGCAATCGATGATGATGACTTCTTCTTTGAAAGCGAAGAAGAAAAGATACATAATTCTCTTAAATATAATGAATTGCTTAATGCTTTTAATGAATTACATGAGATATGTGAATTGCTTAAAAGAAGAATAAAATGACTAAAAATGAGCATTCATTATTATTAAATGATCATGCATTAATTATTGAGAAAAATGAAATGTTTGGAAAAGAAATCGCATGTTTAAATGATGAAAAGCTAGAACTTAAAAAAAACATATCTAACGTACCATCTAGCTCAAGTACATGTGATTGCGAATCTATTATGAATGAAAATGTTTCATTAAATAAAAATATCATAGATTTATAAAATAGTATAACAAAATTCACTTTGGGAGAAATAAACTTCAATATGTTATTTGGATCCCAAAAATGTGCTTATAAAAGAGAAGGTTTAGGATATAGGCCTTACATAAAGAGAAAATTTGTAAAGAACTATTTTATAAAGGCATCCAATTCTCATGAAAATATTGTTATTAATGAAAATATCACACGTCATGCATGCAATAAGAAAGGACACAAAATATTTGAGTGCAGAAACAAAAATATGAAAGTAAATACATGGATTCCTCAAGGAATCAAAATTAACCCCTATCAACCCAAGAAATGTTGGGTACCAAAATGCACTTAAATAATTTTGGAGGGGGAGCTTTGAGAATGATCAATCAATGAGAAATACAATTGATCCCAAAGACTCAAAAGAGATGAGGGAATAGCTCAACAAAGAAAGAATATCAAAATCCTCAAAAATGAATGAATTTGGATAATTGGTGGATTTGTCACCTGATGACAAAGGTAATAGGTAAAATCCATGTTTACGAAAACATTGTTATCGTTTCCTCCAATATGTATGTTTATTTCAATAAATATGAATTGATCTTAATTTTGAAGCATGCTAGTAATTAAACATTATTGCATTAAATAAATGAAATATGGTTTGATTGTCTATTTATAAGTATGGAGTGATATTATGCATAATGTGCTTCATTTGATATGAATTATTTATTTTAAGTATTAATGGATCTCATTTAGTTGATAAATAACTTGCGCGATTCATTAAAAAACGCTTAAAAAATTATTTTTCGGGCCATTTTGTCGATAAAACACTGAGATACACTTTCGTGACCCTTTTGGGACCGGCTTACCGGTCTAGGTCAGTGCTTACCGATCTTCGGGATCGGCATACCGGTCAATATACCGGTCTGTGTGTTTAAAAACCCCAGACGTGATTTTTTATTCTTATTTCGTCTAATTTTCTCTCAAATCCTCTCAAACTCTCTCCAAATCATCTCAATCGACCTCCAAACTCTTCCTAAGGTAATTTTGTCCCTCTCCTACTAATATTTAGTCATCATTTTGCTTTATTACTCATAATCTCTTAGATTCCCAATTTTTAGGTTTTGAAAACCCTATAAATAAATTTATTAGATTTGGTCATTTTAGGTTGTTTTTGGTAAAATTTCTTTTTCAAAATCACTTGAGGACGTGTTTAGAACCAATATCCACCACTTTTTTGGATCGATTTTGTCGTTTATTGAAAACCCCCAAAATTTTACTATTTTTGCACACAAACCCCAAAATTTTGCACTTTTTGCAAAATGAACCATGAGCTTAATCCTGATCAGTATTTTACCAATGATCGTCAAAAAAGAATTTACAACGAATTTATTAAAAAGAACGTGCTTTCAAAATCTTATTTTTACAATCTCGCAGATTTGACCGATTTTTCGTGTCACTCAATTCTTCAACGTCACGAACTTACTTACCTTTGTCAAATGTGTAATCCCATTTATCCAAATCTTGTAAAAGTGTTTTACACCAATATGGAATTTCCCATTAATACTCATGTAGTCTTTAGGACAACAGTTAATGGAACTCACTTCACCGTCACTCCCAACACTGTTAACCGTCTCATTCGAACCTCAAACAATAGACCTATTCATGCCTCATCACATAGAGTTTTCCATTAACTTCAGTGCATCTCTAGAGCCGGAGTTATGGAATTTGTGCAAATAGACGCCTTCATCCCTCATCCATATCTGAATGTCCATGTTCTCAAAAAGGTTAACTTAGGCTTTGATATACAAGTTCTCACCGAAATCATCGAATGCATTAACTGTTATGGTTGGTGCTCTAAGCGCCGATTTTATTATATATTTCCCTGTAAATACTAATGTAACATTTTATTATGAATAAAATAAACAGTTTCTATTATATAATGACCGATGTAATCACACGCGTATAACGCAAGCGCATGTATCGTTCAAGTAGTATAAAAAGTATCGATCCCACGAGGACTTAATACCTAAGCTATTAATTAATGAAGTCAAATTTTTACAAGTATCTAATGGATTGATTGTTTGATTGAGTGGTGACTTTAAACTTAAAACAGAAAATAAAATTGTGCAAAAGGAAATTGAGGAAAATTCAATATTATTAAACTATCCAGGTTGTGAATCTTTCCAATATCTTTTTAAAAGATGAAGTGGTTTTTTACGTTTGTGTAATATATCGGTTTATTAACCTGGAACATGAAATTATGCAAAAGCCTCTTTCGATGGTCAGATACAAATACCCAGTGTAACTTAATTAATCATATTCTTATGTCAACCAAGTTATCTGAATTCATTAAGATTAAGTTCCAATTATAGCTACCCCCGCCCGACAGGTATATTCATATCCTGTAAGGAAATCTATTAAATGGTTATCTATCCTCTAGAAAGATCGTGGGCTATTGAGTCTAGGGTTTAAAGCTAAAATCTATTTTCCAAGTTCATTTCAAGTTTACCGAATCAATCTTATTAATGGCCAGTTAACAAGAAGCATTAAGACTAAGGCTCAATAAAGAAACATTTATATTACCCAAACCATAAAATAACACTTTATTAACCGGTGATATTGGAATTCATCACAACCCGAGATAACTGACTTAGTTACGACACATATTTACGGGCAGTAAAAGCTTAAATAAAATAAAAGACAAAAAGTAAATTGCTGGAAATTAAATACTGAAAAGTAAATGCTGAAAATTAAATATTGAAAATTAAATGCTGAAAAGTAAATGCTGAAAGTAACTTGTTGAAAGTAAATTGCTAAAAAGTAAATAAAGTAAAAGTACAATAAAAGAAAATACTGAGGTAAAATGATCCACTTTTATTACTTCTATTTTAGATATATCCCTTAATATATTATATTAACTTTGCATGATAATTACCAACCAGCCATATAGGCGGTATCCAGATTAAGTCAAATTAATAATTAATTACCAACCGACCAATCAACAATATCCAGTTTAGTCAGGTTAAAACCAAATTCAATATTTACCAACCGACCATAAGGCGGTATCCTCATTAAGTCACGTTTTAACTAGTTTATATATTATATTTAAGGCAGATTAATCTAAATATTAGTAATAAAAGTTTTACCTTTTACCCCAGCAAGGAGAAGTTACCTCCTCATTACCGAAAAGTAAATTGCTGAAAAGTAAAGAAAAGAAAGTACTGTGCGTAAAAGTAAATTGCAGAAAGTAAAGATTGAAGCAAAAAGACAAGAGAAAATAGAATAAAGAAGTTAGTGACTAAACAGATGAAACTTCTAATCCCAGTCAATAGTTGTTATGTTTCTTTTTAAATTATCGAATGAGTAAATTCTCCGATTAGTTTTACCATTCTCCATATACACAGTCAATAAAATATTAATCAACTCATTTTGCCCACAATAGTCACGAGTGTAGTTGAGAAGAGAGTAATATTTTTGTCCTAAAGTTTTATCAGAATTCACACCTTTTTTAACAATGGAATATTTTTCTGATTTTTTTTTATTTTTTATTTTTATATATAATATATTTCATCTATGTAGCGAGCTTTGGGCCAGTGACTCTCAAACCAGTTGGTTTTAGGGCACTAGGTGTTAAGATACCCCTACGAACTTAATTACTCAGACTTCAGATATAAATATATTTTTTACAACATCTTTGATCCATGTAGCGAGCTTTGGGCCAGTGACTCCCAAACCAGTTGGTTTTAGGGCACTAGGTGTTAAAACACCCTTACAGACTTAATAACTCGGATCTCAGACCTTTTTTTTTACTCCATCGCTTCTTATACATGCTTCCTCCAATTAAAGTAGAACACTTAATATTACAAAATTTTCAATTACAGCTCATGTCTGTATGTTACCATGTATGCTGATAATACCTGTCAACTGAGCATATGAAGATTCATTTTAGTCAGTATTATGGAGAATTCACAAATTAAATAATTTAAAAGGAAATAAACAAAATTAACTTGTTCCGAATAGGTTGAGATACGTCTCAGGAATGGAAATTCCTTACACAGCTATCTCACATAAATTTCACCTGATTAATCAAATAAAAACACAAAAATACAAAATATTTTTTTAGTTTTGTAAAATTTTTCAATTTTTTTGGCTTTTTCGAAAAATTTTGACTAAAAATAAAACAATAAAAATAAGAGAAAATTTAACTATTCTCCTCCCACAAACCTAAATGAGACATTGTCCCCAATGTCTTAAACATTAGAAGAAGAGTTTAGAAAACCGTACCTGGTTAGCTAAAATTCTACATCTAAATGAAAAGTTAAAGGTTAAGATCCAGATTTATCCGACGCCTCTTACCACGATCATTATCGGACCAGTTTATCTTGGAAAGAATGGGGTCAATTTGAGGTTCAAAGGCTAAGATTTGGTCAATTAAATCGGAGGCAGTTCTGGCAGTAAAGAGGAGTTCTTTTACAGGCTTTGACACGAACCCATTTCTCCGGACATCATCAAGAAACACACAAAGAAAATCATAAAATCCATCAATATTGTACAGTCCAAGCGGTTTCTGGTGTATGTTCAAGTTTGCCCAAGATAGTACTGTAAAAATTTCCTCCATCGTGCCCAAGCCTCATGGCAAAACAATAAAAGCATCAGCACGGTTAATCATCTCTACCAGTCGTTCAGACATACCTGGCACGATTATTTCCTCGCTGTTTGATGGTCCTATCAGATTCGCCTCCGCCAAAGGTTTTGGGATGATTCCAAAGACTTGACTGTCTCCCTCCTGTACGGCCTTTGAAATGATACCCATTAGTCCAAGATTGCCACCGCCATATACTAGGTGCATATTCCTTTCGGTAATGACTCGACCCAATTCTTGTGTTGCCGCTATGTATTGTGGCTTAGTACCAACACTAGTAGCACAAAAGACACAAATGTTTACAACTCGTTTTCTTGAAGTGGCTTCCATTTTTATGTATTTCTTTCTCAGCTCTGGATGCCTTCAAAAGTGCAATGATGAGTTGAATTTATAACACCTGAAAAGGGTTAGGAATAATAGCACTAGTATCTTCCAAAAGACGATTATTAGCAAAATTATAAAAGAAATCGTGAAAGGTCAAAAAGTCTAGATCCTGTCGGAGAAAATAAAAGAAAATAACAAAACAAATCACAATTATTAGGAAAAGACAAAGAGATATAATATTTACAAGAAAGTAACAACAATCGTGAAAGGTCAAACAGTTGTGTTCAAGCTCAACTGGCAGATGGCATGCTTTCCCGAACACCATTTGATATGGGGACATACCAATGGGTGTCTTATAAGCTGTCCGGTAGGCCCATAATGCGTCATCCAGTTTTTCAGATCAGTATTTCCTTATTGATCCAACAATTCTATCCAAGATTCTTTTGATCTCCATGTTTGAAACTTCAACTTGCCCGTTTGACTGTGGATGGTAAGCTGTGGAAACTTAATGAGTAACTCTGTATTTGGATAGAAGTGCATCGAAGTATCTGTTGCAGAAATATGTGCCACCATCGCTGATAATCGCCCGAGGTGTTCCGAAGCAAGTGAAAATATTCTTTTTAAGGAACTTGATCACCACCTTTGAATCATTGGATGGCAATGCAATTGCTTCAACCCATTTGGAGACGTGATCTACAGCAACTTGTATGTATATGTTTCCAAATAATGGAACAAAAGGTCCCATAAGATCAATACCCCACACATCGAATATCTCAACTTCCAGAATATTTTGCAGAGGTCCTTCATTTCTCTTGGAAATATTTCCCGTTCTCTGGCACCTGTCACATTGAAGAGCAAATAGATAAGCATCTTTAAAAAGAGTGGGCCAGAACAAACCTGATTGTAGGACTTTGGCTGCAGTTTTGTTTCCACTGAAGTTTCCGTCATATGGTGATGAATGACAGTGTTGCAAGACACTATTGACCTACTCATGTGGAACACACCGTCTCAATAATTGATCAGTACAGCGTTTGAACAGGTACGGCTCATCCCAGACATAGTGCTTGACTTCTTTGAAGAACTTCTTTCGTTGCTGAGTTGTCCATTCCAACGGCCATTTTCCTAACACTATGTAGTTTACATAGACAGCATACCAAGGGACATCGTGCTGTTTCATGGCAAATAACTGTTCATCTGGAAAAGTTTCTTTGATTATTAGTTCTTTGCCAGCTGTTTCTCCATTCTCGAGCCTCGATAAATGATCTGCCACTTGGTTTTATGTCCTTTTCCTGTCTCTGATCTCCACATCGAATTCTTACAGAAGAAGTATCCAACGGATAAATCTGGGCTTGGCATCTTTCTTCGCGATCAAATATTTGATTGCTGAATGATCTGTGTAGACAACCACTTTGGGACCCAGCAGATAAGAGCAGAATTTATCAAAAGCAAACACAACTGCAAGTAACTCATTTTCAGTGGTTGTGTAGTTGAGTTGAGCTTCATTCAGAGTTCTGCTGGAATAGTAAATGGCATGGAAAATCTTTACTTTGCGTTGTCCCAAAACTGCACCTACAGCAAAATCACTAGCATCGCACATCACTGACCGGCGTAAACACACACGTATAACGCAAGCGCACGTATCATTCAAGTAATATAAAAATATCGATCCCACGAGGACTTAATTCCTACTGTTGTTATTAATTATTGAATCTATTTATTTATAAATATCTAATTGAGGGTGAAGAGAATGATTGCTTGATTGATTTGGTTGATTGTAGATTTGCTAAATAAATAAAAAGACAAAAGAAAATACTAAGGAAAATAACAAAAGACACGAAGATATAGGGTTGTGAATCCTTCTAATATCTTTTAAAAGATGAAGTGATTATTTTATGTTTGTGTAATAAATCGGTTTACTAACCTGGAACACGAAATTATGCGAAAGCCTTTGTCGATGGTCAGACCTAAATACCCAGTTTAACCCAATTGAACCATATGTCTATGTCAACCAAATTATCTGGATTCATTAAGTTTAAGCTCCAATTATGGCTACCCCCGCCCGACATGTATATGTCTATCCTGTAAGGAAATCAATTAAAGGGTTATCTATCCTCAAGGAAGATCGTGGGCTATTAAGTCTAAGGCTGAAACCTAAAATCCCTATGTCTAGTTCATTTTAGATTTACCACATCAATCTTATTGGTGATCAGACAACAAGAAGCATTAAGCTTAAGACTTAATAAGTAAACCTTTAAATTACCCAAACTATAAAATAACCCCTTATAAACCGGTGATATTAGAATTCATCACAACCTCAGATAACTAACACATAACTAGGGCTAGTAAAGACTTAAAAGTAAAAGACATAAAATAAAAGTGTTGAAAAGTAAAAGACATAAAGTAAAAGCTGAAAAGTAAAATAAAATAAAATGCTAAGGTAAAATGATCAACTTTTACTATTTACTATTTATATATCTCCCTTAATATAATATATTAACTTGTGATTATTTTACCAGCCAGCCATATAGGCGGTAACCTGATTAAGTCAAATTAAGTCCAACCAGCCATAAAGGCGGAACCAAAATAAACCTGCCATATAGGCGGTAAGAAAATTTAATTACCAACCGACCAATCTGGCGGTATCCTTGATTAGTTAGGTTTAAACCATATTAAAATGATTTACCAACCGACCAATATGGCAGTATCATTTTTAAATCAATATTTTAAATAGTGAATATATTATTTTTAAGGGAGATTAATCTAAATAGTAACAGTAAAAGAATTACCTTTCACCCTAGCTGAGGAAGTTACCTCCTCATGGTGAATAGTAAAAACTGTAAAAAGTAAGAAAGTAAATTACTATTATTACAAAACGTAACTAATTATTTAAAAAACTAAAAAGTAAAAGAAACTAGATAGAAAACTCTCTATTTACATCAGAGAATTCAGAGAGAATGGTACAACTGAAACTGAAATCTCGAGCTCAATTTATAGGCCTCGGTGGGGTTCCAGCGTCGCGACGCCAAGGCCTTTGGTGTCGCTATGCCAGCTTCTGTCGACGTGGCACGCTCTGGTTCGTCGGCTGCAGATTCTGGATAAGGTGATAAGGTGACAAGTGGCAAGGTGGTTGAGGCTCAATTATTGTGACACGTGGCGGCTTCTGATTGGTCGGCTTAGATTCTTATCCGCCACGTGTCAGATAGGGATAAAAGAGCCAATAATTGATGCTGACGTGGTGACACGTGGCAAAGTGACTGTCGGTACCATAGAATTGCGACACGTGGCACTTTGTGATTGGCTGATGGTGACGTGGCGGTGAGGTGGCATGTTGACTCGATCAACTGATGATGTGGATAATGACGTGGAGTGACACGTGGCGATGGCGACTGTCGGCACCGTATGATGATGACACGTGGCACGGCGCATGTTAGCAGATCGGATGTGATGGTGACACGTGGCACATCACATTTTAGCAAAGTCAAACTTTTCTCAGATTCTGACACGTGGACCCGGCGCACGTTAGTACTGTTCGACGCACGTTAGGCGTCGCGGCGCTGAAGGTCTTGGCGCCGCGACGCGGCAAATTACCAAAATGCTATTTTCGTCCAATTTTCACTGTTTTGGCCCAAATCACCTCTAGAGTGTCCTGAAACTTTATTTATCTACAAAATAACACAAAACACATCAAAATATTCACAAAACTCAAGAAACTATACAAAATATTAAGTTAAATTAGTGGGAAATAGTGATATAATTACCACTCATCAATCACCTCAAATGGAATGGTCCAGTCCGGTGCTACTATGATGGGGGCAGAGACCAACTTCTATTTTAGGATCTCAAATGCTTCATGGCATTCTTTAGTGAAGTTGAAAGACACATATTTCTCCAGAAGATTGCAAAGAGGTTTTGCAATTTTTGAGAAGTCTTTGATAAATCTCCTGTAAAAGCCAGCATGTCTGAGAAAACTTCGAATCCCTTTGACAGATGTGGGTAGAGGTAGTTTTTCAATTGTCTCGATTTTTACTTTGTCTACCTCAATTCCATTTTGTGAGATCCGATGTCCCAAAACGATGCCTTCTTGTACCATGAAATGGCATTTCTCCCAATTGAGTACCAGGTTGGTATGTGGGTGGAGGTAGTTTTTCAATTGTCTCGATTTTTGCTTTATCTACCTCAATTCCTTTTTGTGAGATCCTATGTCCCAGAACGATGCCTTCTTGTACCATGAAATGACATTTCTCCCAATTGAGTACCAGATTAGTATCTTCACACCTTTGTAATACATGTTCCAGATTTTACAAGCAGTGGTCAAAAGAGTCTCCAAACACAGAGAAGTCATCCATAAAAACCTATATATTTTGTTCCAGCATATCTGAAAAGATGGCCATCATGTAATGTTGGAATGTGGCAGGAGTATTACATAGTCCAAATGACATTCTGCGGAAAGCAAAAGTACCATACGGACATGTAAATGTGGTTTTCTCCTGATCTTCTGGGGCGATGGCAATCTGATTGTACCCCGAATATCCACCCAGAAAGCAATAGAACTCATGTCCCGCCAGTCTGTCTAGCATCTGGTCAATGAATGGTAGCTGAAAATGGTATTTCCTTGTTGCTTTGTTCAGTTTTCGGTAGTCCATGCATACTCTCCATCCAGTCACCATTCTTGTTGGAATCAACTCGTTCTTTTCATTTGTGACTACAGTAATTCCTCATTTCTTCGGCACACACTGCATAGGACTCACCCAAGTGTTGTCTGAGATGGGGTAAATGATGCCAGCATCCAACCATTTGATGATTTCTTTCTTCACGACTTCCTTCATGATTGGATTGAGTCTCTGTTGATGCTCCACTGTGGGTTTATACTCATCGTTCATCAGAATCTTGTGCATGTAAAATGATGGACTAATGCCTCGAATGTCTGCTATAGTCCTGCCAATGACTCTTTTGTGTTCTTGTAACACTCTCAACAACTTTTCTTCATGCTCTAATGTTAGCGAATAAGAAATAATAACAGGTAATTCAGAAGAGTTTCCAAGAAATGCATACCTAAGATGACTCGGCAATAGCTTCAGCTCCAGCTGCGATGGTTCTTCAATTGAGAGGTTGATTCGATCTTTCTTCAGAAGTTCCAGACTTTCCACTGGTGGTGTCAATTTGAATCGGAATGGCTTGTCAAGATAGTTGATGCATTCCAGAATTTCAGTATCTAGCTCGCTGTCAGTCATATTGGTGATGCAAGCTTCAAGTTTATCTGTGGGGATTGTATCAGTATCCTGAATGGTACTATCAACAACATCAATTCTGAAACATTCTTCCTCTTTTTCATCACTCGGGAATTTCATGGCTTTGAAAATATTAAAGGTAACTTCTTGGTCTCGCACTTTCATAATTAGTTCTCCTTTTTACATATCAATCACAGTTCGACCTGTAGCCAATAATGGTCTCCCAATGATGATAGGAACATCTTTTTCTTCTTCCATGTGAAGGATAATGAAATCTGCTAGGAGAATGAGTTTGTCGACTTTGACCAGCATATCTTCAACAACACCTCTCGGAAATGCGAGCGTTCGATTAGTAAGTTACAGAGAGACTGAGGTAAGCATTACTTCTCTAATTTACAGTTTCCTGTAAATAGAAAAAGGCATTAAATTAACACTTGCACCTAAATCACATAAAGCCTTACCGATATAATGTTCTCCAATGGAGCATGGGACAGTGAAACTTCCAGGATCTTTCAACTTCGGGGGAAGTTTCCTCTGAATGATTGTACTGCATTCTTCTGTCAATGCTACTGTCTCGTAATCTCTCAATCTCCACTTTCGTGAAAGAATATCTTTCATGAATTTGACATAGCTGGCATTTCTTCCAACGCTTCTGCGAATGGAATGTTGATGTGCAACTTTTTGAACACCTCCAAGAATCGAGCAAACTGCTTGTCTAGTTTGTTTTTCTGGAGACGCTGTGGAAAAGGTGGAGGTGGAGTGAATGTTTCTTGATTTTTTTCCTTTGCTTATTTTTCCTCCATTTGTGGAACTGCATCTTTAGGAACCTCTTCAATTGTTGCCTTGATTCCAACATCTTTGTTGATTTCAGTACCGCTTTTCAAAGTAACGGCTTGGCATTGCTCATTCCCTCGGTTCCTTGGATTGGTTTTGTGTTATAAGGAAGGTTCACTGGCGGTCTGTAACTCTGAGCATTGGCTAGTTGTCCAATTTGATTCTCCAGTGCTTTGATGGAAGCAGATTGGCTTTGAAAAATAGCATCATATGATGCTTGTTGCTTTTTGAACATCTCTGCAATTCATTCTTTCATTTTTGGTTCTTTTTCAAACTCCTGGCTTTTGTTTTGCTGTTGAAATCCAGGTGGTGGATTGTTCTTTTGCCCTAAATTGTTGTTCCATGAAAAATTGGGAAGATTCCTCCACCTTGGATTGTAGGTGTTGGAATATGGATTGTTCCTCTATCTGTTGAAATTGTTGACATAGTTTACCACTTCTTCATGTTGGTTTGGTTTTGGTGCCCCTCCAAATGGTGAACTTGTGGCTCTAGCGATGTTTACAACTTGTGTGCTAAGTGTTTCCAGGCTTTTGCACTTTTGCTCCAACTTAGTATTCACTGCTGAGTTAGCTCCAACTTCATAAATTCTTGCAATTCGTTGAATCATCTCATTTCTGTTGGCCACAATGAATTGTTGTTAGTCATTTCTTCGATTGAGTCCTAGGCTTAATCTTCTCCTTTTGCCATCAAAGCTCCTGCAGCAGCACATCAATTGTGGTTCTCATCAGTCCAGAAAATCCATTATATAAAGTTTGGACTTGAAGCCATTTTGGAATCTCATGGTGAGTACATTTCCGAAAAAAAATCTTTGTACCTTTCCCAAGCTTCGTAGAGAGTTTCCGAGTCAAGTTGTACAAAGGATGTGATGTCATTTATCAGTTTTGTTGTTCTGGCTGGTGGAAAGTACTTTGCAAGGAATTTGGTGACTAGAGTGTTCCAAGTTGTGATGGAACCTGCTGGTAGTGAATGTAGCCAAGCTTCCGCTCTGTCTTTCAAGGAATATGGAAAAACTCGCAGTCTCATTGCTTCTTTTGATGCTCAATTGTAATTGAAAGTGCCGCAAACTTCCAGGAAGTTACTGATGTGGGCATTAGGATCTTCAGTTGCATTCCCCCCAAACTGTATTAACTACTGAATCATCTGAATGCATGTTTTGATGTCACACATATTTGCTGGTAAGGGAGGAAGTACAATACAGGAAATGAGGTCGTCCACCACTGGAATGATTCTGTCTCGAATGGGAATTGGTGGTGCAACTTCTAAAGGTTCATGTTCCATGTTAACGATTGCTTTTTGGCCTTCTCGCCTTTCCCTTCTCAACTGTCTGATGGTTCTTTCAATCTATAGGTCAAGCGGTCGGAGTTTAAAGCTTCTAGTTTGTCTCATGTAGTGTCTCAGAACCTGAAACACAAGAAAATAAAAACAATGAGTAAAAAGAAATTAGATACAAGTAAAGTATCCAACCCCAAAACTAATAGTGAAAGATAAATAAGTCCCCAGCAACGGCGCCAAAAACTTGATCGACGTAATCACACGCGTATAACGCAAGCGCACGTATCGTTCAAGTAGTATAAAAAGTATCGATCCCAGGAGGACTTAATACCTAAGCTATTAATTAATGAAGTCAAATTTTTACAAGTATCTAATGGATTGATTGTTTGATTGGGTGGTGACTTTAAACTTAAAACCGAAAATAAAATTGTGCAAAAGGAAATTGAGGAAAATTCAATATTATTAAATTATCCAGGGTTGTGAATCTTTCCAATATCTTTTTAAAAGATGAAGTGGTTATTTTACGTTTGTGTAATATATCGGTTTATTAACCTGGAACACGAAATTATGCAAAAGCCTCTTCCGATTGTCAGATACAAATACCCAATGTAACTTAATTAATCATATTCCAATGTCAACCAAGTTATCTGAATTCATTAAGATTAAGTTCTAATTATGGCTACCCCCGCCCGACAGGTATATTCCTATCATGTAAGGAAATCTATTAAAGGGTTATCTATCCTCGAGAAAGATCGTGAGCTATTGAGTCTAGGGTTTAAACCTAAAATCCATTTTCCAAGTTCATTTCAAGTTTACCGAATCAATCTTATTAATGGCCAGTTAACAAGAAGCATTAAGACTAAGGCTCAAGAAATAAACCTTTATATTACCCAAACCATAAAATAACCCCTTATTAACCGGTGATATTGGAATTCATCACAACCCCAGATAACTGACTTAGTTACGACATATATTTACGGGCAGTAAAAGCTTAAATAAAATAAAATACATAAAGTAAATTGTTGGAAATTAAATACTGAAAAGTAAATGATGGAAGTAAATGCTGAAAATTAAATACTGAAAATTAAATGTTGAAAAGTAAATGCTGAAAGTAAATTGTTGAAAAGTAAATTCTGAAAGTAAATTGCTGAAAAATAAATAAAGTAAAAGTACAATAAAAGAAAATATTGAGGTAAAAGGATCCACTTTTATTACTTCTATTTTAGATATCTCCCTTAATATAATATATTAACTTTGCATGATAATTACCAACCAGCCATATAGGCGGTATCCAGATTAAGTCAAATTAATAATTAATTACCAACCGACCAATCAGCAATATCCAGTTTAGTCAGGTTAAAACCAAATTCAATATTTACCAACGAACCATGAGCGGTATCCTCATTAAGTCATGTTTTAACTAGTTTATATATTATATTTAAGCGAGATTAATCTAAATATTAGTAATAAAAGTTTTACCTTTTACCCCAGCAAGGGGCATTTACCTCATCATTACTGAAAAGTAAATTGTTGAAAAGTAAAGAAAGTACTGTGCGTAAAAGTAAATTGCAGAAAGTAAAGACTGAAAAGTAAATAAAAGAAAGTGCAAAAGATGAAATTAAATACTGAAAGCTGTAAATAAACAAACAAGATACCATCTTCTTAGTATTATTAAGGAATTCCTTATAAGAAAGTATGAATTTACAAATGAAATGGCTTGGTATTTATAGGCAAAATTTTGCCTCCACCAAATCCATTATTAATTGCTCCACTAATTGCTCCACCAAATCCATTATTAATTGCTATCATGTTTGGTGGGAGCTTGACTATTTTTATTTTTTATTTTTTATTTTTATTTTTTTCTTTGAAAATGACTTTAATAATTACACATAACACACTTCCAAACGTTTCATCCATTTCGGTCAAGAAATATTCAGAATTCGAAATTATTTTGTTCTTCAAAGTTGTAGATCTTTGAGTCTTCTTTAATCTGGAACTTGACTCAGCTCAATCTAATATCGGAGTAAAAAGTTACGATAGTTGCGGAAAACTGGAATTTCTGAAACTGCACTTCGTTAGAACGCCCTTTCAAGTTTCCAATCTCCAAAATTAATATATCAAGTCCAATATTTTGCCCTTATTTGACCCACATTTCGTCCTAAATGATTTCATTGAGTCCCAATATTAATTTATCTGTAAAATAAACTAAAACACATCAAAACGTTCATCAAACCCGAGAAACTAAAACACATTAAGTAAAAGGGGCAGTAAATATTGATAGATTTTCCGCTCATCATTAACATCTTTTTTTTTATATGGTAAAGAAGTAACAAACTTTAGAATGATTAGTTATGATACTGTTACAAAAGCATCACAACTGTAATTGAGTTGTATCATGACGTTGTTATTCTTAGACAGATCCTAGTCAAAGTTTACACTACTTGGTCAGTAAAGTAAACTCATTAAGATTGGTACATGTCGTATACTGGAAACTTGGATTCCAATGGTTTCTCAATGAACCATGAGTCTCGGAGACTCGTATAAACGTGTAGGTATTTATAGCGGATAAACACTGAACGACTCACCTGAGATTCTTAATGGATGGTACACCAATGTCAATAAGAGTCTTCTCGGGTTGAGTGAGCATAGTGGTTCTTTGACTTGAGATACCACTGTGAATATATGAGTTATCTTCCACACTTAGATGGTAGTCACATCACATATATATTTAGACCAAATCTCCGCATTTTCATTGGGTGTAGACTGATGCTCAGGATATCTCATGTGTATCAAGATAGGATCCGTCAGTTCTGTGTACAAAGCATAGGTATTCAATATGGAATTAGCAATCTGTTAAAATCATGGGCCCGTGGTACACTGTAGAAATTAGTTCTAAGTGTTATTAAAGGATTGCTAATAGAAACGTCACGTGATTATATCTATAGAGATTTGACATTTACATCTATATCTCTGGAATAATCCAGATACCTGTGATGGAGGGATTATACGTATGTTGTGACCTCGACCTGTATGGTTTAGAGAGTTTATCTGTGTTCATCATAATTTAAGGGTTGGTGAATCATAGACACGAAATTTGATATTTTTCTACATGTTTCGGCCAAGTGGGATGGTTAACAAAAGTGTTTTATTTTCATTTTATTTTCATAACAACAAGTTGCAAAATAAATTACAAAGTAAGGTTGAGAGAAAACAAGAAGAACAAAGGAAATACATCAAGCAAATTCTTGGATTTTGTAAGTAATTTCGAACTTTCTTCAACTAGGAAATTAGTTCCATGTAGCTAGGCTTCAATTTGTGATGCTTATAATTTTATATACTATTTAAGTATGTAATTTAAATGGTTGTGAACTTGTTTGAAAGATGAGCATGTTTGTTAATAAAGATTGGATGGAATTAGTTCATTAACACTCTTTTAGCCATTTGATGGTGATGTTGCCATTCTAGAGTTGCTTAGCCACTCATAGATGACCTAGAATTGTTCTTGAGTTGTTTCATGAATGTGAGACTTGTTTGGTGTGGTAAGGATTGGATTAAAGAATTGAATTTGTTTAAATTTGGTTTAATTTGTCAATTTATGAAAATTGTAAAATTAGGGTGCATAACTCTTTCCAAATTTGGGGCTTTTCATATATGTAATGTAATTTGATGTATATATTATGTATGTTAAATTTGGGATTGATTGGATTTGATCTTGACATGTTTTGAACTAAAAATGACCAAATTACAAATCCTGGAAAATCTGGGGTGCTCTCGGCAATTTCCAAAAATTGGGGATTTTTGTTGCAATTGTATTTTCATTTATTAGACATGTATAAATCATTTTGAGATTGATTTGGAATCACTTAAATATGTATTTGGTAATTTAAGGACCAAAATGATCAAAATGTAAAGTTATGGGCCAATTCGGCAATTAAAGGAAATTTGATTTCTTAGGTTAAAATTTCAGATTTTAAGTATTGGGTAATTAAATAAATAAGTTTATTTAATTTATCTAAGAAAAAAATTTGAAATTGGAAAATTCTTATTTTCCGCGTTCCGCTGCGCTAATCTGGTAATTCCCTATAAAACCCCAACAAAATTGTATCATAGGGCGTCTGATTCTAGACACCCGATAAGATTATGCCTTTAAAATTCAATGTTTAATTTAATCTTTACTTTATGCATGCATGTGTTTATTTAATTTGATTAAATAAAGTAAAAGCATATTTTACTGAAAAATCCCTATTTAAAAATAAAGTTTTAATTTAATATGCATTTGATGCATATTACTTAGTCCGTCTTGTCAATACCGCTTATTGATAAATTTTATGCGACTATATCCGAGAACGTGCCAAAACTGTGAGGATATAGCCGGTATAAATTTATATATACCAGATATATTTGATATTAGGTGAATTGAAGCGAAAACAGAATCCTAAACGTGCCAAAGCTGTCAGGGTTATGCAAATATCTTAAATTTATCATTGATAGTTTAACCTTGATATGCCTAATTGTGAACATGTCAAAGATGTCACAACGAGAAACGACCAGGACCGAAATCCTAGAAGTTACTGGTGAGTGATCGACAATGAGTTGTCTACCTAATGAATATACGTAGGCGAGAACGTGCCAAAGCTGTGAGATGAAATATATTCATGGGGTCCACCTTTCACTATTTTGTTATGATTTGATTATCGCATATTTTGTATTCTGTTTGGGGATTACAGTTTTGCATGAAATAGTGGGAGAGGCATTTTTAGATTAAAAATCAATGATCTATTTAATGCTTTATGATATGATATGAAACTGTTTTATTTGCTGATTTTTTATTCGCTATCTATTTGATAGATTTGCGATGGCGGCACCAATGGCCAACCCCTTTGCTCGTATGCTTGATACAAATAAGCTTAAGGGCGCTGAGAATTTCGCCGACTGGGATATGGATTTGAGGATCGTCATCGGATCCGAGAAACTGGGATACATATTGGAAGGTCCATTACCGCTTGTTACATCTCTAGATGCATCACCTAAAGAATTTGAGACTTTCCGCAGATGGAAAGATGATGATTTAAGAGTTAAATCATACATACTAAGTTCTCTTTATTCTGAGCTTAAGAAGCAATATTTTGGGATGCACGATACATATAGCATGATGACATAACTCCGTGAATCGTTCGTGAACCAGGAACAAGTCGTGGTTCATAGAGTTGCAATGGAACTGTTCCATTCTAAATTTGATTAGGGACATGATGTGAGTCCACATGTGATTCATTTGATCGATTTGATCGAGCAATTGAGGCACAGTGACTTCACTCTTAATGAAACTCTGGGACGTAGTGTCATACTCGGTTCGCTCTCGGCGTCATATCGCCAGTTCGTCATGTACTTCAACATGAATGGGATTCACTACTCTTACCGTGAGTTTCATAGGATGTTTCTCACAGCAGAGGAAGATTTAAGGAAGGGAGTTTCAACTCGCCTTCCGAAACCCACTTCACTTTCTGCTTCTTCCCAATCTAAGTTGAAGGGGAATAAACAAAAGGAAAGAAGAAGAAAGGTTTCAATATTCCTCTGCAGGCTAAGGTAGCGAAGCCCAAAAGAGCTTCTGAAGATAAGTGTCATCACTGCCAGAAAGTCGGGCACTGGAAAAGAAACTGTCCAGACTATCTTACGCAAATAAGGAATGAAAGAGCATCAACATCAGATACTTTTATTTTTCCTATTATTGATATCTCATTGGTTTGTGAAGCTATGACATCTGATTGGATTTTAGATTTTGCTTATACTATTCACATTTACAATACGTTGCAGGTGCTGACGGAAACTAGACGGCTGAAAACTGGGGAGATGCAGTTGCGATTCGGGAGTGGCGACTCTCTGAATGATGTTACTGTGAGCATATGCGAGATTCTCTTACCAAATGGGAGACTTTTGTTAAATGACTGCTATTTTGTGCCAGAATGTGTGGCGAATATTATATCTCTTTTTGTATTAGATACTGAATAATATAATGTAAATATTAAGAATCGTTCTTTCTATTTATATGATAGAAATAATATTCATATCATTTGTTGTCCAAATGAGCATGGTCATTACATATTGCGTACCTCACAAGATATCTTTAATACTCGAATTAATAAACGTAAACAATCTTATATAAATAATACGGAACTGTAGCATATGAGGTTGGGTCATATAGATGTGAAATGCCTAACCCAGTTGGTTAGGAATGGTTTGATACATGATCTCACCATTGAACCTTATCCAACTTGCGAATCTTACATTCAAGGTAAAATGACCAAAGCCCAATTTTCGAGTGTTGGACACCGAGCCACTGACTTATTGGAACTCGTACATTCTGATGTATGTGGTCCTATAAGTCAGACTGCACACAATGGTTTTTCATATTTCATCACATTTACCGATGATGTGTTACGGTACAGTTATGTTTATCTGATGAAACATAAATCGAAAACCTTTGAAAAGTTCAAAGAATTCCGAAATAAAGTTGAAAAATAGATTGGTCAATATATTAAATGCCTTCGATCTGATCGAGGCGGTGAATATATGAGTGGAGAGTTCACTGATTATTTAAAAGAGAATGAGATTCTCGCTCAATATACTCCTTCGGGCACTACACAGCATAATTGAGTGTCAGAGAGGAGAAATCAGACATTATTGGATATGGTTCGATCGATGTTGAGTTATACAGATTTACCCTATTACTTATGGGGTTATGCTCTTTTAACTGTCGCTCATCTCCTGAATAAGATTCCTTTTAAAGTTGCTTCTACGACTCCGTATGAGATATGGACCGGTAGGAAACCGAATCTTAGTTATGTTAAGATTTGTGGGTGTCCTGTATACATCAGGATGGCTTAGCGGAATAAGCTTTTGCCTCGAGGGCAGAAGTTTAGGTTTGATGGATATCCTTCAAATACCAAAGGATATTTGTTCTATAATACTGAGCATCAAAATGTGTTCGTAGCTAACTTCATAAAATTTCTAGAAATAGAATTTTTGTCTGAAGATGGTGATCATAGACAGGTTGAACTTGATGAAGTACAACCCAATACCAATGAACCAACGGAGGAACCTGAAGTTCAAGGAGATGAAGAACCTTCAACACAAACACTTTATAGGTCACAAAAGGTATTTAGACCTCCTGAACGCTTGTATTTGATACAAGAAAATAGTCTCGATGTTCTCTTAGTGGAAGAGACTGACCTTTTTACTTATAGAGAATCGATATTGGACATCGACTTCGTGAAGTGGCAAGACGCCATGAAATCTGAGATAGACTCAATGCATGAGAATCAAGTTTGGAACTTGGTTCCGCTTCCTGAAGGAATTATTCCTATCAGTTGTAAATGGATTTAAAAAATAAAGCGAGGGCCCGATGGAAAGGTTGAAACCTTTAAGGCCCGACCGGTAGCTAAAGGTTACTCACAGCGACCTGTTATCGACTACGATGAAACTTTTTCGCCAGTAGCAATGCTAAAGTCTATAAGGATTTTGTTGTCAATTGCCGCTTATCATGATTACGAGATTTGGTAAATGGATGTCAAAACGGCTTTTCTAAATAGGTTTCTTGATGAAGAAATCTATATGGAAAAACCAGAGGGTTTTGCATCCAGCGAGAACTCAGACATGGTATGCAAGCTGAAAAAGTCCATTTATGGACTTAAACAAGCTTCACGAAGTTGGAATCTTCAATTCGACGAGATAATCAAATTGTCTGGTTTTTTCAAGCATTTGGAAGAATTCTGTGTGTATAAGAAGGCCAGTGGGAGTATGTTGGTATTTTTATTCTCTATATTGACGACATCCTTATCATTGGGAATGATATTGGGACGATGCAAGACGTCAAAGCTTACCTCTGTAAAAAACAAATTCCATGAAGGACCTGGGTGAAACTTCTTATGTCTTAGGCATAAAACTCTATAAAGATAGAGAAATGAAGCTTATTGGGTTATCCCAATCAACGTACATAGATAAGATCTTAAAACGGAATAATTTTGATAACTGTAAGACAGCAAACATACCGTTCAGACATGGCTTACATCTTTCGAAGAAGATGTGTCCATAAACAGAAGATGAGAAGATTAGAATGTCTAATCAGCCTTATGTTTCGTGTTTGGGCAGCATCATGTATGTCATGTTATGTATTAGGTCTGATATCAGCTTCGCAGTTAGTGTGACAAGCAGATATCAGTCCAATCCAGGAAATGACCATTGGATGGCCATTAAACATATCCTCAAGTATCTTAAAGGTACTAAGGATAAGTTTATTATATATGGAGGAAATAAACTGCAAGTTAATGGGTATACGGATTCTGATTTCCAATCGGATCCTGATGATAGAAAGTCTACATCAGGATTCGTGTTTACCCTTAACAGAGGTGCAGTTTATTGGAAGAGTTCCAAAGAGGTCGACAGTTGATTCCACCACAGAGGCGGAATGTATTGCAGCTTCTGAAGCTGCAAAGGAAGCTGTATGGTTAGGAACTTTATCACAGAATTAAGAGTAGTCCCAAGTATCGAGAATCTGATTCCGTTATACTGTAATAATATTGGAGTCATTGCGCAAGCAAATGAACCAATGGTGCATCAGAAGTAGAAGCATGTGGAACGAAAGTACCACATCATTCGAGAGATTGTGTCACGAGGGGACATTGTCGTGTGCAAGGTACCGAGTGAAGATAATATTACAGAACCGCTTACCAAGGCCATACCTCCGAAGTTATTTGATAAACATATGGAGTCGATGGGTATTAGATACAATCGATATTGGCACTAGAGCAAATGTGAGATTTTGTTAGGGTTGGTGCTCTGAGCGCCAATTTTATTATGTATTTCCCTGTAAATACTAGCGTAATATTTTATTATGAATAAAATAAACAGTTTCTATTATATAACATCTCTTTTTATATGGTAAAGACGTAATAGACTTTAGAATGATTAGTTATGATATTGTTGTAAAAGCGTCACAACTATCATTGAGTTGTATCATGACGTTGTCATTCTTATATAGTTCCTGGTCAAGGTTTGGACTACTTGGTCAGTAAAGTAAATTCATTGAGATTAGTACATATCGTATACTGGATTGGATTCTAATGGTTTCTCAATGAACCATGAGTCTTGGAGACTCGTATAGACGTATAGGTGTTTATAGCGGATAAACATTGAATGACTCACCAGAGATTCTTAATGGATGGTACACCAATGTCAATAAGACTATTCTTGGGTCGAGTGAGCATAGTTATTCTTTGACTTGAGATACCACTGTGGATATATGAGTTATCATCCACACTTAGATGGTAGTCACATCACATATATATTTAGATCAGATCTCCGCATTTTCATTGGGTGTGGACTGATGCTCAAGATATCTCGTGTGTATCAAGATAGGATCCGTCAGTTTTGTGTACAAAGCATAAGTATTCGATATGGAATTAGCAATCTGTTAAAATCATGGGCCCGTGGTACACTGTAGAAATTAGTTCTAAGTGTTATTAAAGGATTGCTAATAGAAACGTCGACGTGATTATATTTATAGAGATTTGACATTTACATCTATATCTCTGGAATAATGCAGATACCTGTGATGGAGGGATTATACGTATGTTGTGACCTCGACATGTATGGTTTAGAGAGTTTATCTGTGTTCGTCATAATTTAAAGGTTGGTGAATCATGGACACGAAATTTGATATTTTTCTACATGTTTCGGCCAAGTGGGGATGGTTCTAAGTGAAATTAGTTCTAAGTGTTATTAAAGGATTGCTAATAGAAACGTCGACGTGATTATATCTATAGAGATTTGACATTTACATCTATATCTCTGGAATAATCTGAATATCTGTGACGGAGGGATTATACGTATGTTGTGACTCGACCTGTATGGTTCATAGAGTTTATCCGTGTTTGTCATAATTTACGGGTGGGTGAATTATGGACACGAAATCTGATTTCGTGACGGATATGCCTGAATCTAGAGAGTCTCACTAGTGAAATATACTTGTTGAGCACTATGGCAATTTTTAATAATAATACTGATTATTTATAACTCGTTTAACGGTTAAACGAAATATACATGCAAAGGGACCTAATGGTCATTTCTTAATTAATATGTATTTGTATTTAATATTTGATATTATTAAATACACATTAATTAATTATAAAATTATGATATTTGACATATAGCATTAATATATGTATTTGAGATATTTAATGTAAATATAATACATATATTTAAGATATTTAAAAATTAATTATTTAATTATTAATTGTTAAATAATTAAATTAATTAAAAACTAAATATCTTTTGTCATGATTTTAGTTAGGAAATGGCATGATTTGGTTGGTTCACTTGTAAAGTTAACTTTATGATAAAGGTGATCATTTGAAACAAGTTAACTAATAAAGCTTTTACCATTTAATTTCTTGAAACAAAAAATTAAAATATCTTGATATTTTTCTACATGTTTCGGCCAAGTGGGGATGGTTAACAAAAGTGTTTTGTTTTCATTTTATTTTCATAACAACAAGTTACAAAATAAATTACAAAGTAAGGTAGAGAAAACAAGAAGAACAAAGGAAATACATCAAGCAAATTCTTAGATTTTTAAGTAATTTCCAACTTCATTCAACTAAGAAATTATTTCCATGTATCTAGGCTTCAATTTGTGATGCTTATAATTTTCTCTACTATTTAAGTATGTAATTTAAATGGTTGTAAACTTGTTTGAAAGATGAGCATGTATGTTAATAAAGATTGAATGAAATTAGTTCATTAACACTCTTTTAGCCATTTGATGGTGATGTTGCCATTCTAGAGTTGTTTAGCTATTCATAGATGGCCTAGAATTGTTCTTGAGTTGTTTCATGGTGGTGAGACTTGTTTGGTGTTGTAAGGATTGGATTAAAGAATTTAATTTGTTTAATTTGGTTTAATTTATCAATTTATGGAAATTGTAAAATTAGGGTTCATAACCCTTTCCAAATTTGGGGATTTTCATATATGTGATGTAATTTGATGTATATATGATGTATGTTAAATTTGGGATTGATTGGATTTGATTTTAACATGTTTGAACTAAAAAGAACTAAATTGCAAATCCTGGAAAATCTGGGGTGCTCTCGGCAAATTCCAAAAATTGAGGATTTTTGTTGCAATTTATATTTTCATGTATTAGACATGTATAAATCATTTTGGGATTGATTTGGAATCACTTAAATATGTATTTGACAATTTGAGGACCAAAATGATCAAAATACAAAGTTAAGGGTCAATTCAACAATTAAAGGAAATTTGATTTCTTGGGTTAAAATTTCAGATTTTAAATATTGGGTAATTAAATAAATAAGTTTATTTAATTGATCTAAGAAAAAAATTTGAAATCGGAAAATTCTGATTTTCCGCGTTCCGTTGCGCTAACCCGGTAATTCCCTATAAAACCCCAACATTATCTTACCATGTAAATGCCATATTGATACCGTTATCTTTTAGATTTCTGGGTCATGGGATCCCTTGGTCTAGACGTACCCGTAGATATAGGGTTTCTGGTTTGTCAGTATATGAAAACCTCCCGTTATCATCCCCAACAGAGTCTCCCTTACGGCTCTTTGATCACACAACTTCTCCAAAAATATCATGTTCAACTCAGTCCTCATGAGCCACAATTCATTGTCACTCCACACCAACAGATTACTTTAGCCATATTTCATGCCAAACAGTGGGAAAAAGTCAACGGTAGTTGGCGTATAAAGCCCTAGAACATAGCTCATGAAGCCTCCACTTTTTAACGCCCAAGGACGATTGGCGGTGCTGATTCTGAAGAGTAAGCTGAAATTGTTGCAACTGAAGCAGCAGGACCATCAAGTTCTAGGCCATCGGCGAATGAGCAGTACAACCTTATCATGGCTAGACTTGACTCTCTCGTTGACAGCATAACCATAAAATTTACTGCATTAACCACTTTTGTGTAGCAGAAATTCAATGCTCAGAAGTAGGCCCTTGACGAGCTGAGACAGCGTCAAGACTCAATGGAGAATAAGATCGATTCCCTAACACGAGATCTCTTATTATCTTTTGGCATACATGTTTTGTTTATTTGGATGTATTTTGGATGTATTAAGGATGTATTTTGATACTTATATGACTAATCGTTTTTGAATGAAATGGATATTTCCTTAATTTGAATGCGCTTAATGGATTATATATATTTTTGGCAAAGTGTGTTTTTAATGAATTTTCATATGTTTATTGCACATCTTAAATTGGTATCTCATTATTGATTAATTATGCTTCTCTACTCTCTTTGATAATATCAAAGGGGGAGAAATCATATGAATGAAATTAAAACTGTATAACCCTCACCCTTGTATTAAGGGGTTGCAAATGTGTACTAATGTGTTTGTCTAAGTTTTATAGAATAATATTGGAGACACGCATTGAGGGGGAGCAAAATCGTCAACTATTTGGACTCTCAAAGCTTCACAAGTTTTAAAAGTTGTCATCATCAAAATGGGGATATTGTTAGCGACATATTCTCAAGATGAATTTTGATGAAGCAATACTAGAAGTCTTCGACGCACATTAGTGAGACATTACAAAAAGATGTCGAAACACATTGGTGGTGAAAAGCGATGAATGTGAAGATTAGCGACAAATCAAAAAAAATATTGCTAAGTCTTAACTTCGGGATCTAATTGTAAAGTGAAATGTCTACTTAAGTATCTAAGCTCATATGACACATGCATATTCATTTAGATGCATTAGGGTCATGTACAAAATATTTTAAACCTTTAAATCCTGCATTTTGTATTGAGACTAGCATATCGGTGGACCTACTCTGTTTACAAGCTCTCTGGAACCGGCACATCCCATATTGGTGCCATACCAGCCTACCATACCGGTCTTCCTGAAGATTGCATAGCCACTGGAACCGGCATGCATCATTCTGACCCTCATACCAGTGAGCCTAACATTTGCATGCTTACTAGAACCGGCACGGATCATACTGGTCCCCATACCAGTTTCAATATCAGTGAGCCCTATGCTTTTATATGCTCACTGGAACCGGTGAGGACAATACCGATACCCATACTGTTGTGGTCAAATCAGGGAGGCGCAGCAGAAGAAGCACTGTTCGGGCGAAATCATAGTTTAAAATTTTTAACTTACGAATAAATTATTCAATATCAAATATTATTAATTCATTCATATTTCACCTAAACTTATTTATTTGATATCATATAACGACGTAAATAATATAGAAACATCGCGAAACTTTTACGAAAAATGTTTTTTCCGTAAAATAGCATAAAATGCGTTTCCGGCCGAACCGACCGACCAATGCTCATGGGGACTGCCCAGGTCAGGCCCAAAAATAATTGGACAGTTCGTAGGCTGCCAGAACAGTGCCCAGTTCACTGTTTGGGCAACCGTTACCGTGTAACGCCGTTTTTCACCGTTTTCGCGTATTTTCATTCCGAAACAATTTACGATAAATATTTTCCTTGGGCAATTAAAATAAACCAATTTATCATTACTCAATAAATAAAAACTGAATTTTTATCTGAAAAATCAGATTTATCATTAATTGCTATGAGACCCCTACACTTTGCAAATTAATCATTTTGGTCCTTAAATTGTCAAATACATATTTAATTAATTCTAAATCAATCCTAAAATAATTTATACAATTTTCAAAATAAACCATAAACTTTTTCAGAATTCCGAAGCTGCCCAGATTTTTCCAGAATTACGAAAACAGCCCAGATTTTGTATTAATTGCAATTTGGCCCAATTTGTTCAAAACACATCAAGATCAAATCCAATCAATCCCAAATTTGACATACAAAAAATATACATCAAAATATATCATATATATGAAAAGCCCCTAAATTTGAATGGGTTGAGAATCCTAATTTCACAAATTACTCAAATTGGACATTTACATTAAATTGACAAAATTCAACACTTTAATCATCTAATTGTCACACCAATCAAGTCTCACCATCATGAAATTAATCAAAAAAAAAATCTAGGTTAATTATGAAAGGCTAATTAACTCTAGAATGGTAACTTTAAATTTTCTAATTAATTTATTAAGCTTAATTATAATAATAAGCAAATAAACTAATCATGCATGCATAACACCCTCAAACAAGCTTCCAACAAATTTAATTACAAACTTAAGAGTAGAGAGATCAATCTTAGCAACACAATTGAAGATAAGATTAATAGAAATAATTTCTATCTTGAAGAAAAATGAGAAATACTTACAAATTTCCAAAACTTAAGCTTTTTCTCTTTTGGTTTTCCTTCGAAATGCTCTCAACTCACTTTGTAATTTTTTGTTGAACTTGTGTAAATGTAAAAATGAAACAAAACAATTTTTGTTATATGTTTCTCACTTGCCGATTATCAAACCAAAAAAAAATAACAATTTATTTCAATTTGTTTAATTTTCATTAGTCCACCTTTTATTTACTTTAATAAAGCAAATCAAAAGTGTTCCAATGGTATTAAGCCATTTTCCAACTTTAATAAAGCAAATCATTATTAAGATATTTATTATTTTAATTAATTTAATTATTTAAAAATTAAACAATTAAACATTAAATACAAAAATATCTTAAATATATGTATTATATATACATTAAATATCTCATATTCATATATTAATGATATATGCCAAATATCACAATTTGATATTTTACTAATGTGTATTAATAAAATCAAGTATTAAATAAAAATACACATTAATTTGGAAATGATCGTTAGGTCCCGATTGCATGTATTTTTCGTTTAAACCGTTAAACGAGTTATAAATAATCAGTATTATTCATAACAGTTGCCCTAGTGCTCTACGAGTATATTTCATTAGTGTCCATAATTCACTCACTCATAAATTATGACGACCACAGATAAACTCGTTGAATCATACAGGTCGAGGTCACTGCATACGTATAATCCCTCCGTCATTGGTATCCGGATTATCCAGAGATATAGATATAAACGTCAAATCTCTATAGGAATAATCTCGTCGACGTATCTATTAACAATCTCTAAATAACATTCGGAACTCACTTCCGAAGTATACTATGGCAATAGATTTAACAGATTGCTAATCACATATATACTACATATGCTCTGTACACAGAACTGACGGATCCTTTCTTGATACACACAGGATATCATGAGCATGAGTCCACACCCAACAAACAGGCGGAGGTCTGATCTATATAGATCGGTGACGTGACTGTCATCTAAGTGTGGAGGATAATTCATATATCCACAATGGTATCTCAAGTCAAAGAATCACTATGCTACTCAACCTGAGAAGATTCCTATTGACGTTGGTGTATCATCTATTAGGAATCTTCGGTGAGTCGTTCAGTGTTTATCAAATAAACACCTACACGTCTAAATGAGTCTCCCAAGACTCATGGTTTAATAAAACTATAAGTGTAAAATGATTAATTTTTCTTTTAATAAATGCGAACTTTTTAGTATTCATCAGAGAGTTTTCATCATTCTTCCTTAAGTTCAAGTTCTTGGAGAAATGAGTGCCCCTTTTACAAGAAGTATCCAAGTAATCAAGAGACAACGTTAGCCACAAGACATTCGGAGTGTTAGGGATATGCCTTATACCCAACTTGTGGATGGGCTATATGTACATGTATTTGTAATATTTTTATTAATTAATAAAATGAGAATCTTTATTATACGTGTCTTACATAACTTATATGAATCATCAAACACTGTAATAAAGCCATTGGAGTAATAAGATGATGGCTTCCACGCTTATGAGAGAATCAGTACTCTTAACGTTCCTAGTCATAGTTTTATGAATAATCTGGCGTTCACAAAGCGGAGAGACTAGCATGATGATATGATCTGCCCTTAAGTGGGGTAGCCGATCTCATAGGCTACTAGCGGAGATCCGTCCGCTTGGTGTATCACATGGATGCATGAGTTGCTCGTGTCCATCGAACTGACCGCCGAAAGTTTTCACATGGAGTGTTTATCTCATGTGTCTGTGAGAACTTTCATGTATCGATTGTATGACTAGTCCTTAGACTTGAGGTCTTTACAATCTTATGTGTGGATCAAATAACTTTGACATTCTCCTTCCCTGGTTCAAAAGATCCGGTCATAAGGGTATGATTGGGCCATTTGTTGAAACACATGAAGTTTGTAAAGATACAACAGAGAATCGCCACTCTCTCGGATAATATTTTCTTATAAAAGTAGTATTCATGTTGGCGGGTTGATATGTGTGATCAGTGCTTGAGACTGTGGCAGCAACGGAAGAATCATGTGAGATTATTGGGTTAGTACGATTCATGACACTATCAACATAATACATTTGACTATATGGGTAGACATTTTCCATACCATAGGTCAAACGATGGGGATACAGTGAGGCGAGGGACCGTATCATATGTAAATCGCATACAGAATGGGTATATATATCTTTCATTCTCATTTGGGGGCATTGGCATGTTACTAGATGTCAACCTTGGTCATTGAAATCGAACGACCATCTGATCGAATTATAATTATGTTCGATTAAATTATCACGATTCATTTCATGTCCAACTTGAGGGGAACCCAAAAGGTCACACACAACAAGTCGAAATCAATGGTTAACAGTGCACATTACAAATTTAACAGCATATATGATTGATGTAGGAATTGTTCATAAATGGTTCAATGTGTTTAATTATTGAACAGATCATTTATGAGGTTCCATAGTGGCTTATGGATTGGTGAATGACGATAGAGGCACTTTGGGAATTGGAATAAATAAATAAAAAACGTAAATAGTAATGTGAATAGTAATTTTTTTTTTGTTATTTGTTTTGAATTCCAATTCGGCCCAAACTCTTATTAGGGTTTTATAATCTCATTAACTACTAAATTAAGATCCAATGGCTAAGATTAAATTAGCATTTATCCCACATCGGATTCTTAATTAACTTTGTTGTCTTTAGAGAACCTATATAAACCCAAAGAATTCTTCACAAATTTTTGCACCAAACCTTTCATATCTTGGGTTTATATAAGTGAGCAACTCTAAAGTTTAAGAGTAAGCCACTGATTTTGAGGTTCCTTAAATCTAATTGACTAGAGGAACCTCGAGTTAAAAGTTTTGAGGTATTTGCATAGGCTAGCACCAAGGGCAAAATACTCGTGCACTCAAGGCGTAGTCTTGCCGTTGAGTTTTGGCTTTGGTGTGTGCACCTTTGGAGGCCACACACTTGGGTGGCTCTTTGGAACGTGGAAGAGCTTGCTGAGTTCGAGAAAAGCTTGTAGATTATAAGGAGGACTGGAGGAGTCTTCGGTTCAAGTAAGTCTTTTTCTTTCTTTATTTTAATTAGAGTTCTTATGATAGTTAACACGTTTAGGTTTATGTTCTTTGCATGTTTTATGAGTTTTTATGCTTAGAATGTATAGTAACATGCCTAAGCTTGTAGAATAATCAAAATAAAAGGGTCTTGGACAAGGGATAGCGGCATCATAATTATTCTTCTTGATTTTTCGCTGCGCACTCGCAGCCGCTTCCCAACACTGAGAGTACCGAGGAGAAGTTTAATAAGTTCTTAATGACATAGGTAAATCGACTTGAATCAAGTTTTCAATCATCTTCAACCTCTTCCCAATTTTTTCTAAGTTTTATGATTTATGTTAATTTGTTTTTTTTTTCATTTATAACACATATATTAACAAATAACTTATGCTAATGTAGGCATTGTATTTTTTGTATGAAGCCCGATGATGAGCTTCGTATGGAGGCACTACCTGAAAAGTTACGGAAGTCGCGGGAAACAAGTGCCGGAATGGAAAACTCTAAAATTAGCACCTCATTAGATTCGGACTCACTAGCCAGCCTCGGGTACGCTCAGTCAGTTTCTGTTTTAAAACTTAGCCTCGGCCCAAAACCTCTGCAATCCATGCCATACACGCCCACACCACACAAAGCCCACACAACCCATCCACAAAGCCCACATGCCCAAGCCTTCCCAAACAAAAAAAAATCTCATGCAAAACACATGTTAAATCCCTCAAATCACCTTCCAATTTAAAAATATTGTGAATCTTATCCCCCAAAATTATGAGATTGTGTTCCCTAAATAAATTGAGAATATATCTCCCAAATTTGCTTGATTTTATTTCCAAGATTAGGAGATCCATTGGCATTATAAAAAGACAACAAAATCAAACCCTAAGGGGGGATCCCTCTTTTTCACACACACATACACGGCAACAACAAAAGCCTAGCTCTCTCTCTTCTCACGGAAATCAAACAAACCAACCTTGAAACCTCTTCTTTCTTCTTATGCTTCACCGAACAACAAAACCTAAAGCAGCTCTAACCGAACAGCCAACAACAAATAAAATACTCCACCAATAAACCAACAACAAAGCAACTCCTAAGAACCATAGCCAAACAGCCAACAACCACCGTGGAACCAAACAAAAGACAAAAAACCAAAGCTTCCCTTCATATTTTTCTCTTTGACGTGAACAGCGCATACATCAACATGTCTAGACGTGAATAGCGCATGCAGCAACAAGTCAGCCAAATCACAAACAACAAAAATCAAGCCAAAATAAATCAGCCCACCACCAAACAACCGATAGCAACCAAAAACCAGAACCGAAATAAACCAAAACAGCCCCTGAACCAGTAAAACAGTGACCGAAAATAACCCAAAATAGCAGCCCAAAAACAGTGAAACAGTGAGCATAAATAGCGATCAGCAAACCAGAAAAATAGCAAGCTTTAATCCTTCCTGGCGACGGCGTAACGCACCTCCAAAAAAGCAACTTAAAAGGTAAGACCTGAGTGTAGGCATTGCATTTTTGCATATCAGCCCGATGATGAGTCTCGTATGGAGACACTACCTCTTTAGTTGTGAAAGCCGCGGGAAACGGACGTTGGAAGGGTAAAGTTGGAAAATGGAATTTTTGTCAGATTTAACTCGCTTGTTTCGCTTCGGGTTCGCTTGTTGGACCTCTGTTTTAAAACACACCAAAACCATTAAAACACATCTCACAAATTAAATAATTAAAATATTTAAAACACATCTCACAAATTAAATAATTAAAACCAATTAAAATTAAACTTAATTAAATTAAATCACATTCACCAATTAAATTGAACTTGAAATTAAATTAAATTAAATTCCTAATTTAAATAAAACACATTCCTAATTTAATTAAATCACCTACCAATTTAAATAAATCATATCCTTAACTAAAAAGAACAAATCAAATCAATTCCCCTAATTAAAAGATTTTCCCTATCTCATTTTAATTAAAAAATATCCCCAATTAACACACAAATCATTCTCCTACCCAAACAAGGTAAAAACCCTTCCATTGGCCTATAAAAAGAACCATTCACCCATCTTTCCAAACTGGCTCACTCTCAAAAGAAAAACACACAAAAGAATAAACCCTAAGCCAAGAAACTTAAGACACTCAGCACCCTGAACGCACGCCACCTGAGCACACTCACGCATAAGCAGTCATCAGCGTACCCTCAGCCACGCACCAGCCCTCTCTCTCCAACTTCACGCACTACCTTCACCCTCTCCCTCTCGCAAGCATCACCAGCACACCTGCCCCTTGTCCACAGCCCACGTAACTGCCCTCACAAAGAACCTCACCGCTTCACCAAGCATCATCAGCGCACACACTCAACTGCCCTCCTTCAAATCAGCCCCTTTGACCACACCTCACCGCATCAACAAACCAGACGCCACTTAGCCACCTGCACCTTACCTCATCAACAAACCAGCCGCCACTTAGCCACCTAAAGCCTCACGTAACAGCCCCTTCAAGCCACCTGCCCCTCAAGCACTCCACGCCTAACAAACCTTCAGCCACTGACCAAAACCCTCCCTCAAAACAAAACAAACCCTGCAGCCCCACGAGCCAGACACGTAGACCAGCCCACTCAACAACAAACAACGCACAAAATCAGTCCATTCCCAAAATATTACGCCCCCTTTATCACGTCAAACTGCCTCCCTAGACTGCCAGTTAATTACCCTAAAATCTGCCTCACGCTAAGTCCCCTCGCTGCACGCACAAAGCCTCATTCACGCCCACTGCCTCACGCAAAATTACCCCTAAAAACTACTCAAAACAGTCCCCATAACCTCACATAAAAACTCCCCAAAAACTACCCTGAACTATACCCCGAAACCGCACAAAACAGTCCGTTATAACACCAAAACAGTGATCAGAAAACCGCGAGGAAACAACAGCGAAACGGGGTGAAAACAGCAGCCCGAAAAGCGAAACAGTGAGGAAAAACGTTGGATTAGTGAACCAGAAAAGTTACGGAGCAATAACCCTACCCTTCCGACGGCCGTGTAACGCGCTTTCGTGAGACGACAAAAGAGGTTAGACCTGAGGGCGCCTTTTTATTTATATCTTTCGTTTTATTTTATTTATTTTAAAAATATTATTGCATGAGAGTCGTTTGAGGCATGATATGATTGTTGGATGAGCGGGATATGTGTTCCCTTTTGTGGTATATCGGATGGAAACCCGGACGTAAATTCCGTAGCCGATTCCGAATGGACGGTAGTATGGTCTGCACTCAGGATACAACGCCACGTACCACTTAAGATACACGTATCTCGTCTCATCCAAATTTTTATTTGAGCATGTCATAGTTCTAGGCCGTTTATTTATTATTTTAAGCATGATTTAATTTAGTCTTGTTATTTAATTTTCAAAGCATGGTTGTGTTATTTAGGCATGTTGTTTCTTCATTCTTTATGCATGATGTTTCGTTTAGTTTATATTTATGTCTAATTAGTTATTTGTTTACTTTGGTTTAATGGTTCAATATGCTCGTTGTGTTATATTGCGTGGAGTTGTTTGGATGAAAGCATGTTAGATCTAAGTACCCTTGAGCATGATTATTGAGTAGACTCGGTTGATTTATTGCACAAATATATATCATCACAAGTGACATAAGTAAGGGACCATTCCGAACCCAACGGTTTGAGGTCTTCCCTTGCGAGGGGTGAGTGTGGCCTTAAATCTTTGTCCCGGTTCACACCGGGTGGCGACTCCATGTTATTTCATACGTCCCAACGAGGCCGCGAGCCTAGAACACAGCGTCCGAAGGTTTCTGTTGTCTACAGTCTGGCGACTCCACTGGGGAATTTAATTGGCCTCGAAATCATGTCTTGTGATGTGTATAATTTGTTCATTAGTTGACCATTTCTATAGTGGGTTGAGGGGGTTAATCAAAGGCTTTGTTGAAGCTAGGTGATGTTTGGGTGTCTTCCTCACTCACTACCTACTCTTCGGGAAAAACTGTGAAGGCACCTAGATAATCATTACTTGTAGCTCGTTGTGACATACTAGTTTGGAGGACTCGTTGTTTATTCCTGACACCAAGCGATAAGAGCCTAAGGGGCTTGGGTACTTAAGAGAGCCTCGCTCCACCTTCCCTCTGGGGAATCTACAACGGGAAATCCATTCGACAGTTAGTCACACACCATAACTCGTTGGCACGTACCGTAAGGTATAAAAAATGTGCACTCACTTGGTCGCTCGAACCCTTGAGTGGGGAGTCCTAGTTGTGGGTAATCCTTCGTCAAACGAGAGCCTTTGTCCACACTCCCGTAAACCCACATGTGAACCATAGTTGTATGACCTATTGGGGCCACCCTTTATGCTTTTGATAACCCCATGCATATTGTGTCTCATACATCACATGCATCTCATGCATACATGCATCATGTTAACCCTCGTGTCTTAAAAGCCATCATAGATATCTGTTGGGTTAGGGATAAAAGAAGACTTGTCAAGAAGAGTTTAGAAAACATGGATATCCGGGAAAAGGAAACTGAGGAACAGAAAATCTTACGGCAAGGATAGAAAGACCATGGTGGGCTCAAAGAAAAAAAAGGAGAAGAAAAAAATGAAAAAAAAAAAGAAAAAAAAGAAAAAAAGAGAAAAAAAAGAAAAAAAATTTGTTTGTTTTTAGTCCTTGATAGTTAGACATAAGTCCGATGATGAAATTGATTGCTTTAGAGTGAAACTATAGAAACGATAAACTTTTGACGTGCTTTTATCTGATGCTTTGATTAATTGATCTATGTTAGACTCGTAAGCACTTGATTATGGTTCTTAGCAGTGAAAACCTGAGTAGTTAGCAAAGTGACTAGTCGAAGAAATTGTCGGTCGGTGAATGACCGTTTGCTTAGATGTCTATCTTGATTTGCTTATGTTATGATGTGTGGTATGGTTGAAAATAAAAGAAAAGTCTCTAAGGAAAAAATTTTGAACCACCTATAACCGATAAGCGTGAAGCTACCCATGGGCGAGTATTAGGACCACCATGAGGAGAAATGCTACCTTAAAGGGTAGGTGTGTTGAAAAAAGAGAAAGAAAAAAAAAGTTCAAAAAAAGAGAGAGAGAAAGAGACAAAAGAGAAAGAAAACCATACCACATTGAGCACAGAAAAGCAACTGCAGGCATAACTGAGACATCTAGGTTGGTTTGACCCATCGATCTCGATTTTTGAAACGAAATCATTGAGTTAGCTTACTTAAGGATCAAGCTGCAAAGGAACCTTTGCACACACACACTTTGAGTATGGCATAGATCATTTATTCAAAAACTCAAATTTGAGTTGCATTGAGTGTTTTGAATGTTCTCTGGTTCATTACTAGGCATTCTTTGAGGACGATAATATGTATAACTATTGAGACTAGTTCGTAGCTTGTAATAGCATGTTGATATGGAAGGCCCCACCATGTGGTTCATCTTGACCAAGTGCAAACAGCGGAGAGTAGAAAGCTAAATCAAGACTGGGGACGACCAGTCTACCACCCCCGTGAATAAGAAGTATAACAAGAATTGAGCCATGAGACCAGAGAGAAGACTGAGCAATCACCTGGAGAACTGGCGGAAGACTTAACCCAACAGAATAGGAAATTCATTTATGCATGCATGCATACACGTAACATAGTTTTGCATTCTCTTTTTGTGTTTGTTTTGTTTTGTATTCACAGGTTTGAAGAAGAAAAAAAGAAAGTGGCAAAGACAAGCCAACCAGAATCAACAACATATGAGTAATAGTTTTGGGGATGAGTCCAAGGGTTGAGGCCCATATCAGTATCAGTTTTAGGGTGAGGCCCACATCAGTTTCAGTCTGGGGGCGAGGCCCACATCAGTATCAGTTTGGGGCGAGGCCCACATCAGTATCAACTCAAGGTCGAGGCCCACCTTATCAGCAGTTTGGGGAATGAATCTCAGGGTCGAGACCCACATCTTCAGAGTTTCGGGAATGAATCCCAGGGGAATGAATCCCACATCGCTAGAGTTTTGGAGTGAATCCAGGGAATCAATCCCAGGGCCGAGGCCCACGTCGTCAGAATTTGGAATGAATCCGGGAATGAATCCCGGGCCGAGGCCCACATCGTCATAGTGTTGGAATGAATCCGGGAATGAATCCCAGGGTTGAGGCCCATATCGTCAGAGTGTTGGAATGAATCCCAGGGTCGAGGCCCATATCAGCAGTTTTCGAGAATGAATCCCAGAGGGTCGAGGCCCACATTGTCAGCAGTTTCGGAAAAAGTCCAAGGTTGAGGCCCACATTAGTATCAGTCTGGGGCGAGGCGAGGCCCACGTCAATATCAGTTGAGGGCGAGGCCCACATTAGTATCAATTTGGGGCGAGGCCCATATCAGCTTGGGGGCGGGCCCTAAATCTATATCAGTTTAAGGGCGAGACCCATATCACCTTAGGGGCGAGGCCCCACATCAGTATCAGTTTGAGGGCGAGGCCCATGTCAACTTGGGGGGCGAGGCCCACATTAGCATCAGTGACAGACTTGCCGGGTATGGCATTCTGGGGGCGAGGCCCACATCAATTCAGCATCAGTTTCTACCGGATATGGCATTCTGGGGGCGGAGACCCAAATTAGTTCAGTATCAGTTTCTGTCGGGTATGGCATACTGGGGGTGAGGCCCACATCAGCATCAGATCGAGGGCGAGGCCCATATCAGTTCGGGCACAAGGCCCAATGGAATAAAGCCCACCTTCAAAAAAGCTTGGGAATAAAGCCCACATTCGGTACAGTTCAGGACACAAAGCCTGCATTCAGTTCAAACTCGGGAATAAAGCCCACATTCAGTACAGTTCGGGAATAAAGCCTGCATTCAGTTCAGTTCAGGAAGAAAGCCTATATTCAGTTCAGTTCGGGAATAAAGCCCATATTCAACACAGTTCAGGAAGAAAGCCTACATTCAGCTCAGTACGGGAATAAAGCCCACATTCAGTACAGTTCGGGAATAAAGCCCACATTCAGTACAGTTCAGGAAGAAAGCCTACGTCCAGCAAACTCGGGAATAAAGCCCACATTCAGTACAGTTCAGGAAGAAAGCCTGCATTCAGCTCAGTTCATGGAATAAAGCCCACATTCAGTACAGTTCGGGAATAAAGCCTACATCCAATGCAGTTCGGGAATAAAGCCCACAGTCCAAACAATCAGGGAATAAAGCCCTATCTCTACACAGTCAGCAGTTCGGGAATAAAGCCCAGAGGAATAAAGCCTCATCTCAACACAGTTCGGGAACAAAGCCCAAAGGAATAAAGCATCATCTCAATACAGTTCGGGAACAAAGCCCAGGGGAATAAAGCCCTATCACAACACAGTTCGGGAACAAAACCCAGAGGAATAAAGCCTCATCTCAATACAGTTCGGGAACAAAGCCCAGGGGAATAAAAGCCCTATCACAACACAGTTCGGGAACAAAGCCCAGAGGAATAAAGCCTCATCTCAATACAGTTCGGGAACAAAGCCCAGGGGAATAAAGCTCTATCATTACATCAGTTCGGGAATAAAGTCCACAGATGGTTCGGGAATAAAACCCAGAGGTCGAGGCACCTCGCCATCACACTCAGTTCGGGAACAAAGCCCACTCTCTACACAACTCGGGAACAAAGCCCACAGATGGTTCGGGAACAAAGCCCAGGGGTCGAAGCGCCTCACCATCATATCAGTTCAGTTCGGTAGTAATTCCTAGAGATCGCAGCATCTTGCAGGGCAGGGATGAACCTCAGGGGTCGAAGCACCTCACCACCAGATCAACTCAGTTCGAATCAACATGGCAAGTCTGGTGGCAGCTGGCGAGCCAGGTAAGTGAAAATGCATTGCACGTACTTTGATAGGATTGTCATTGTCACACACTGCACAAGTCCCATCAAAGTGGGGGCGACTGTAGGCATTGCATTTTTGCATATCAGCCCGATGATGAGTCTCGTATGGAGACACTACCTCTTTAGTTGTGAAAGCCGCGGGAAACGGACGTTGGAAGGGTAAAGTTGGAAAATGGAATTTTTGTCAGATTTAACTCGCTTGTTTCGCTTCGGGTTCGCTTGTTGGACCTCTGTTTTAAAACACCACCAAACCCATTAAACACATCTCACAAATTAAATAATTAAAATATTTAAAACACATCTCACAAATTAAATAATTAAAACCAATTAAAATTAAACTTAAATTAAATTAAATCACATTCACCAATTAAATTGAACTTGAAATTAAATTAAATTAATTCCTAATTTAAATAAAACACATTCCTAATTTAATTAAATCACCTACCAATTTAAATAAATCATATCCTTAACTAAAAAGAACAAATCAAATCAATTCCCCTAATTAAAAGATTTTCCCTATCTCATTTTAATTAAAAAAAATATCCCCAATTAACACACAAATCCTTCTCCTACCCAAACAAGGTAAAAACCCTTCCCTTGGCCTATAAAAAGAACCATTCACCCATCTTTCCAAACCCTGGCTCACTCTCAAAAGAAAAACACACAAAAGAATAAACCCTAAGCCAAGAAACTTAAGACACTCAGCACCCTGAACGCACGCCACCTGAGCACACTCACGCATAAGCAGTCATCAGCGTACCCTCAGCCACGCACCAGCCCTCTCTCCAACTTCACGCACTACCTTCACCCCCTCCCTCTCGCAAGCATCACCAGCACACTTGCCCCTTGTCCACAGCCCACGTAACTGCCCTCACAAAGAACCTCACCGCTTCACCAAGCATCATCAGCGCACACACTCAACTGCCCAACTTCAAATCAGCCCCTTTGACCACACCTCACCGCATCATCAAACCAGACGCCACTTAGCCACATGCACCTTACCTCATCAACAAACCAGCCGCCACTTAGCCACCTAAAAGCCTCACGTAATAGCCCCTTCAAGCCACCTGCCCCTCAAGCACTCCACGCCTAACAAACCTTCAGCCACTGACCAAAACCCTCCCTCAAAACAAAACAAACCCTGCAGCCCCACGAGCCAGACACGTAGACCAGCCCACTCAACAACAAACAACGCACAAAATCAGTCCATTCCCACAATATTACGCCCCCCTTTATCACGTCAAACTGCCTCCCTAGACTGCCAGTTAATTACCCTAAAATCTGCCTCACGCTAAGTCCCCTCGCTGCACGCACAAAGCCCCCTTCACGCCCACTGCCTCACGCACAATTACCCCTAAAAACTACTCAAAACAGTCTCCATAACCTCACATAAAAACTCCCCAAAACAGTCCCCAAAACTACCCGAAACTGTACCCCGAAACCGCACAAAACAGTCGTTAATACACCAAAACAGTGATCAGAAAACCGCGAGGAAACAACAGCGAAACGGGGTGAAAACAGCAGCCCGAAAAGCGAAACAGTGAGAGGAGAAATGTTGGATTAGTGAACCAGAAAAGTTACGGAGCAATAACCCTTCCGACGGCGTGTTGTAACGCGCTTCGTGAGACGACAAAAGAGGTTAGACCTGAGGGCGCCTTTTTATTTATATCTTTCGTTTTATTTTATTATTTTAAAAATATTATTGCATGAGAGTCGTTTGAGGCATGATATGATTGTTGGATGAGCGGGATATGTGTTCCCTTTTGTGGTATATCGGATGGAAACCCGGACGTAAATTCCGTAGCCGATTCCGAATGGACGGTAGTATGGTCTGCACTCAGGATACAACGCCACGTACCACTTAAGATACACGTATCTCGTCTCATCCAAATTTGTATTTGAGCATGTCATAGTTCTAGGCCGTTTATTTATTATTTTAAGCATGATTTAATTTAGTCTTGTTATTTAATTTTCAAAGCATGGTTGTGTTATTTAGGCATGTTGTTTCTTCATTCTTTATGCATGATGTTTCGTTTAGTTTATATTTATGTCTAATTAGTTATTTGTTTACTTTGGTTTAATGGTTCAATATGCTCGTTGTGTTATATTGCGTGGAGTTGTTTGGATGAAAGCATGTTAGATCTAAGTACCATTGAGCATGATTATTGAGTAGACTCGGTTGATTTATTGCACAAATTATATCATCACAAGTGGCATAAGTAAGGGACCATTCCGAACCCAACGGTTTGAGGTCTTCCCTTGCGAGGGGTGAGTGCGACCTTAAATCTTTGTCCCGGTTCACACCGGGTGGCGACTCCATGTTATTTCATACGTCCCAACGAGGTCGCGAGCCTAGAACAGCGTCGCCCAGGTTCTGTTGTCTACACTGAGGGCACCCTTTACTATATTTATTTTGTTGTTCTGGACGCGGCATGCTTGGTTGGATGTGAAATACGTCCAACCGGGCATGCGAGGTCCTACATTAAAGACGACCAAATTTTTAGTCATATGTTCTTTCTTTTATTTTTGTTATTTATCTTTCTTGTCTTTTTACTGTTATTTATTATTCCGCACGTAGTTTCATTATTTATCTTTATTTTATTATTTCGCATCTACTTTATTATTCATATTTATTTATTATTTCGCATTTACATTATTGTTCATCTTTATTTATTATTTCGCATTTACTTTATTGTTTATCTTTATTTATTATTTCACATTTATTTTATTGTTTATCTTTATTTCACATTATTTCACATTATTTTATTGTTTATCTTTATTTATTATTTCGTATTTAGTTTCGTTATTTATCTTTTTATCTATTTATCTTTATTTTATCGTTTCGCTTTTGCTTTTGTTTGTGTTTTGCTATATTATTTCACATTTACTTTCATGTCTGTTTACATTGTGTTAATGATTGTGTGTGTTATCCTTTGTGGTATATCGGATGGAAACCCATACATAAATTCTGTAGCCGAATCTGAATGGATGGTAGTGCAGTATGTACTTAGGATACAACTCCATGTACCGCTCGGGAAATATTCATATATGCGTGTTTATGTCATTATTGATGCTATTTTTGTAAGAATGTTCGAACGCGTTTTTGAACGCAACTCGAACGCAAGCATTATGCCTCACTTCTTTCGAATGCGTTCTCGAACGCTACACGAACTTGAACTCTCTGGAACACTTCGTTCGAACGCGTTTACGAACGCTACACGAACGCACACACACTGAACAACCTCTTTCTTTATATTTTATGTATTTTCGTCTCTTTAATTATTTATTTTGCATTATGCGCTTAATTATTTGCATTTATTATTAACGTTTTTTTACTGTTCTTAAAATTTACATTATCGTACTTCTTTATTTAATATGCTTTTGGAACTATGTATTTGCTTTTATTTATATTCATGTTTATGGGTGTGCAAATTTGTGTGTTTATTTGAAGTATTTTGCATGTGCTGCATAAGACTTGGTTATATCATTGTGTGAACCCGTCCATTATACTGGCATAAGTAAGGGACCATTCCGAACCCAACGATTTGAGGTCTTCCCTTGTGAGGGGTGAGTGCGGCCTTAAATCATTTCTCAGTTCACACTGGGTGGCGACTCCTTTATTCTCCAGTTTAGTCCCTCGCACGCTACTCCGTACTCTCTACGGGCTGTGAGCCCAACAGTGTCGTGGTCGCCGAGCATCATAGGCATAGCTAGACCCGGCCATGGTTCCGGTTCGGAACCGGAACCAAACCGGTTGGAATCGGAAGGTTTCGGTTCCAACCGGTTCCGAATCCGGTTCCGGAACCGAACCGGAAGGTGACCGGTTCGATTGGGGTTCGACCCCAACTCAAACCGGTCCGAACCGGTGGAACCGTACAGTTCCACCGGTTCGGCGGTTCCAACAGGAAAATTTATTTTTATTATTTAAAATATAAATTACTAATGTACCCCTAATAATGGTAAAAAATGGTTATATTTAGGGGCATTGTTGGTATCAAAGAAATTCTAAAATTCTATAAATATGATTCATTTTTCATAATTTCATCACACCAAATTCTCAACTCTCTCATTTTCTATAATTCTCTTATTCTCAATCTTACTTCAATACAATTCTCTTATAATCTTATATTCTTATTCTTATTCTCAATCTCAATTCATTTAATTGTTAATTTGTTATCATTTGCATCGCAATTATTCAATTTTCTTATTTTTCTTCTTAATTTCTCAAAAAAAAATGGCAAGCTCATCTGAGAACATAATGTCAAATATGCCAACCCAAGAGAGCGGCCCTAGTGTCAGTGCACAATCACGGAGAAGAGAAGTTAAGGCTCGGTCCTCGGATATTTTCAAAATTCATTTTAATTTGGAACGCCTAGAATATGGTTCACAACGAGCAATTTGCAACTATTGTTGGGTTATCTATAAATTTTCTGGTGGATATGGCAATATGATCAAGCACATGGAAAAACATCATCCGGTTGAACTTGGCATTGATACAACGCAAACTCAAATGGGCAGGTACGCATCATCTAGTAGAGGTACGAGTAGTGTAGAATTATTTAAATATTCTGATGCAAAAAATAGAGAAGAATTTACGAAATTAACTTGTATGGCACATCTTTCTTTAAGCTTTGGTGAAAAACTTCATTTTACTAATTACGTGCATAATGCTTTAAACCATGCTGCATGTAGAATGACTCGAAACACAACAAAACGTCATATTTTCAAATTATATAAAGATGGTAAAATTATTTTAAATGAAATATTTAAAGAGATGAAAGGTCGTATTTCTATATGTTCTGATATTTGGAGTGACCATTGGCAAACACACTCATACATGGGTGTGACTTGTCATTGGATTGATGCATCATTTACCATGTAAAAAAGACTTATTGCATTTAGAGTTTTTGATGACCCACATACTGCACATAATATTTATAGAATGATGAATGTAATTTTTGATGAATATGGTTAGTAGAAAAAATTTTTAACAATTGGATTTGATAATGCATCTGCAAATACTGCATCCATTCATGATTTAAAATCCTTATGTGAACCAAATTTAGGGGGTCGATTTTTTCATATTCGTTGTACATGTCATGTCCTTAACATATGTGTGCAAGACAGAATAAAATTATTATCACCTTTCCTTGATCCAATTAAAACGGCACTTAACTATATTTGGTCATATTCTCAAGTTATGAGAGAATATACCAAGGTTTGTAAAATAAATGGTATTAAACCGATTAAATTTTCAAGAGATGTTCCAACACGTTGGAATTCTACTTATTTTATTTTATGTCAAGCATTTCAATACAAAGATGCATTATGTAGTTTTTTTTTTCTCAACATGTTCAAAATATCACACTTTATCCTAGTCAATGGATATTTGTGAAATTTTTTTAGATATTTTAAGAGTTTTTAATGATGCTACTTTAGTTTTTAGCGGTGTTTATTATCCTACAGCACATTTATTTCTTCTTGAGAGTTTGAATATTGTTGGCACTCTCGATGAGCATGTTGACAGTGACGACCCTAATGATATTGTTTTGCTCGAAGCCATTACTGCTATGAAGGTAAAATTGTTGAATTATTTTAGAGAAATTCATTTACTTAATCTTATTGCTGATGTTTTTTATCTTAGATTTAAATTAGAAGGTTTGAATGGTGGTTTACAAGCTTACTATGGTTATTTAGGAATATTAGATGATGTTGATATTACGAGCATAATAACGAAATTAAGAAGTGATTTAATTATTTTATTTATGATTATATTGTAAGATATAACTTAGGAACATTAGGTCAATCTAGTAGTAGCGAACGGTAATTCAAACAATACTTAGCGCATGAGATCGTTGGTTATTGCAACGAAATAAAAAATCTAGGGATACGACAACTAATAACCCTGAATTAGATAATTATTTATCTACAAATTTTGAGTTTTCTAATGAAAGTTTATGCAGTAAAAATTTTAAAATCCTTGAATGGTGGAACCGGCATCAAAATATATATCATGTTTTATCTATTATTGCTAAAGAGATCTTGGCAGCACCTATTTCCACCGTTGCGGTTGAGCAAGCCTTCAGCTTGGGAGGTAATATATTGGAAGCTAGGCGATCTTCATTACATCCAAGCACTCTAGAAGCAACAGCTTGTGTGGATGATTGGACTCGAGCTGATCTGAGACAACAAGAAGATGCCCCTGATGATTTTGAAGATTTGTTCGATAATGCTTCTGCAACAAGTGCAAGCGGAACCGGAGCCGAAGGATCAACTGATAATGATGATTGATAATTGTAAAATTATAATTTACAAAGGGGATATGTCTCTAAACTTGTAATGGAACTACGTGAGCTTTGATTCCTCTCACCCTTAGAGGATACGTAGGCAACTTAAATTTTTAAAAATTTAAGTCAAGCTCTTCAATGTAATAAATTTTTTTTATTTATAAAATTAATCTCATTTATTTTAATTAATTTTCAAAATTAAAAAAAAAAGTCTTGGAACCGGAACCGAACCGGTCGGTTCCGGTTCGGTTTAAGGTTCCGGTTCCACTTAAGTGTGGAACCGGAACCGAACCGCCGGCCGGGTCTAGGCATAGCGGTAAACCATGTTTCGCTCCTACAACTAACTAAACTTGAAGACAAAATTTTACTAAAAATTAAAATAAAATAAAAAAAAAAAATCTACTTAAATATTCTATATTTTTCTTCTATTGAATATGAAATTACATCAGACAGAGATACTAATTTTTTTTTTTTTGAAAAATTAGATCCAACAATTACGAAAATAATAAAACGTGTTCTAAATAATTTTTAAAAAAATACAAGGACTATTGAGTAATTAGCTCAAACTATAAGGAGAGTAAGAAAGTATTTACCCTAAAAATATTCTCAAACTAAAACTTTATCACCAAAAATGGTACTAATTCAAAAGTGAAATAATTCAAAAGTTAAAAAGAAGGAAAAAACCAACTCAACAACTTATTGTAGTAACGTGTGTTGTAATTTAAAGTTTGCAACCCTATTTCAGTCAAGTTTTTAAGTAGCATGACCTGATTTGTTCACATATGGCACAAATTTTAATAAAGTTCTAAATCTCTACAATAAAAATTGTGACATATATATTAATGCTTGTGTTCATTTGCTGCCCATAGAAATACAAGACTATTGATTAAAGGTCCCTAGAATTTTCTTAGATAAAATTACTAGTAGTAGTTCTAAGAACTCAAAAGCAGCAATCAAATTTTTATTTTGGCTTTATAATCGATTTTCACTTGTGCTGGATGATATTGGTTATGACTATTTTGATGGTACAACAAGCTTGAATACACTACATCGAGAGGAAAATAACCTCCAAAAGGTACGAATTAATTGTAATATTTATGATATTCATTTTATCATTTATTGTTTTTGTTCACCCATATAATTATTTTCATTAATTTTAAATAATAAGAGATGAAAAACTCATCGTCGGCCACCGGGACCCATCGTCTGCGGTCATCAATCATTTTCCGTTGGGTTCATAAAGAAAACCTCGTGACCTAATTAATGCAACTGTTACTCTTGTCTACTCTGTCGAATATTGTGTTTGTTAGGAAACAATAGTTTCAAGTAAAAATAACGCCGCCATTGGCGACCTACAGTGGTGCACCGCAACCACTACTATGTACTATAGATCTACAAACTTATGGTGGCCGTGCACCACCAAACGCGGCCTTATGGTTAGTAGGGGTGTTCGCGGTGCGGTTCGGGTCGGTTTTTTTTCGTTTTTCACTTCAAACCGCGCGGGTTGACGGTTTAGGAAATTAGAAACCGAAACCGCAAATTTGATAAGGAAAACCGCGGCGGTTCGGGTTGGCGGTTTAGCGGTTTGGACTGTTCGGGTCGGCGGTTTGGATTATAAATTTTTTTAAGGAAATTTTGTGTGTTTTCACATAATAATTGAAGAGAAAAAATACATAATTTTCATTTATACATTACATATTGTCATATGATCATTAAATATCTTAAATTTCATGGTTAAAAAAGAAGAAAAATATAAAATAATATCTAATTTGAACGCGGGTCGGCGGTTTAGGCGGTTCGGATCGCGGTTTGAGTCAAAATTTACGGTTTTAGGCGGTTCGAGTCGCGGTTGGGTCAAAACCTCACACCGACCCGAAATTTGCGGTTCGGTTCCGATTGGCCCAAAATTATTTTTAATTTTTTTTCAAACCGCGCGCGTGCGATTCGGGTTGGTGCGGTTCGGGTCGGGTTGCGGTTCGACCCGAAACCGTGATCACCCCTAATGGTTAGTGTAAGAAGAGAACTTAAACACCTTTGTTGTAATTTTAGAGACTAATTTTCACTTAACGAATTATTATTGACTATACCTCAAAAAGAGTGAGAATAAGGCTAAAATACTGATATAATAATATCTTAAAGTTGTGAGAACAAAACCCGTAAGCTAATAAAACCGAATCCGAAAGCTAATAACATGAGATCTTTATTCACTCACTATCGTGATGAATCATACCCAAAACTTATTTTATGAAGTATCTGAATAAGAGTCTCTTTATCTAATGAGCTATCATTTGTTTAAGTTTCTAAACAGTTTAATAAAAGTTCAAAAACCAAACAGTATGAGTTTTGAAAACCGTTGGAGAAGATGGATTTCTGAGTGCTTATCTACAACAAGTATGGCTGTGTTGGTAAGTGGCTCTCCCACTCGCCAATTTCCTTTAGGCAGAGACCTTAGACAAGGAGACCCCTTATCCCCTTTATCTTTTTATCATTGCTGCTGAGGGTCTCAATATCCTTATCAATAAGGCTAAGGAGCTTAATCTAATCTTGGTAATTGAAGTAGGCACTGCTGGATTTGTTATCACGCATCTTCAGTTCGCAAAAGAAACATTTATTTTCTCAGGTAAAGATCTCAACTCCCTTCTCAACCTGAAAAGAATTATTCATTGTTTTGAGCTTATTTCGGGCCTCAAAGTAGACTTCCATAAGAGTTCAATTATTTACGTGGATGGCGACTCTCAATGGGCAAAAAATGTGGCTGCAATCCTTAATTGTAAATGCTCATCTTCCCCTTTCAAGTACTTAGGACTTCTTATCGGTCGTAATCCAAGGAGATGTGCTTTGTGGGATCCAATTATTGAAAAAATCAAGTTACGACGTAATGACTGGAATAATAAGTTCTTATCTGTTGGAGGCAGGCTGACTCTATTAAAGTCCACGATTTTATCCATTCATTTTTACTTTCTCTCTGTCTTCAAAATGCCTAACTCTGATCTTCGTAAAATTGAAAGCTTGCTTAGGAGATTTTTCTGGTCTGGATCCTATGAAAGTAGAGTTCTATGTAAAGTGAAATAGGAAGTGATTAAGAAGCCGCTGAATTCTGGGGGTTTTGGTATTTTAGATCTAAAGGCCATGAATCATGCTCGTCAATTTAAATGGATTTAGAGATTCGCGGTTGATATTAACTCTACTTGGAAGTCTATAATTTATCACAAGTATGGTGGAGGACTTTGTGACTGGTTTCAACGGGATTTTTCTTGGATGTCCTCGGTTTGGGCTGACATCTCAGGCATCCAACGACTATCTTTTAATTCAGGTCTCAACTGGGTTCAATCCTCGGCTTTCAAGATCGGTGATGGCTCTAGAATTCAGTTTTGGCATCATAGATGGTGTAATTCTCATCATTTATCTCTTCTTTTTTCGGTTCTGTTTCGGCTGGCAGTTATTAAAGACAATTTTTTTGCTGATTTCATGAGTTCTAGCTTATCTTCATCTCTATGGAGACGTCGGTTAAGGGTTTCTAAATTGAATGATCTTACATCTCTCTCTCGGTTGACCAGTTGTTGTGTGATTCAATCTGGTTCATCTGATGTGATTCTCTGATGTGGCAGTTCTAATAGCTCATTTTTGGTAAACAGTTGTTATTATTCCTTAGCAGCAAATCACATTTCGCAACAGACCTTGAACTTCTCATTCATTTGGAAAAGCCCAACTCCTAAAAAGAAATAAATCTTCAGTTGGCTTCTGTTTTCAGGCAAAATTCATACAAAAGATTTTTTCTTTAAAAATGGTATTCTTAAAGCTAGTTCACTCTCATGTGTTTTATGCCATATTGACATGAATCGACTAATCATCTATTATTTTTTTGCCCCTTCACATGGAGGATTTGTTCATGGTTCTTCGATTGGTAGAATTTCAGTTGGGTTTGTTTCAGAAATCCTTATGATGTCATTCATTCTCTCTAGTTTTGTGGTAATAAGCTACGTGACTTTTTTGAATCTCTCTTCATGGTTGTGTGTTGGTCCATATGAATTGAAAGAAATAATCGGATTTTCAAGGATGCATCTTGTGAATTTCTTTCTCTCCGCTCCAAAACTTTCACCCTTATCTCAAGATGGTTATCTTCTAAGCATGGACATTTTAACTATTTTGCGGTTGATTTGTTACTTTTCCCATCTTATGTCTTTGCCCGGGCGAATCTCTAATGTTTCTAGTCATTTACTTTGTTTTTCTTATATTGGCCTGATGGCTTAACTCTTTTTAGCTCATATTTTATGAGTCCTTAAATAATATATGGCCCATATTTTTATTATATATAGAGAGAGATCGGGCTTATGAATTTTAATGAGCAGTACTCTGTACGGGCCAAATTGGGGTCAAGGACCCAATTGTCTTTTCATCTCAGACTCATATACCAGAGGAAGCCCACAAGGCAATTCATTGGTTTTCCAACACATCTCTAACCGAAAAATATCTCTTCATAATTAATTACCCTTCACGTGATTAGCCGTTTTAACATCGAGAAGTTAAGCATTTAACATGTTAAAAGGACCCACCATCTTAAATATAGAACCTATTCTAACTAGAAAGCTACTCATTAACCTATAAAGGATGCAAAACTCATAGTTATTTTCATTCAAGATTTGGCACTCATATTAGAACTCTCAAAGAATATCATCCTTTACACTTACCTACCGCCCTCACGATAGTTCACGGAGGTCAAGGTAACCTCAAACTTTGTTCTTCCCTTATTTACTGCTCATCTTCATCATTGATTTGAGTATCGGAGTGCCTACGGCAACTACCACTCCAATGGGTAAAACCTCCCAACTCACTTTACATTTATTTTACAGAATCGCTAATGTCTCATCATACAAATCTCGATTGTGGATCGAAGGCAAAATCCAATGTCTACATACTCTCAACACCATTCTTTTCGTTTTAAGCTAGTGGCATTGTGTGCTTCCCTCTAAGAACTATTCATTTTTTTAAAACTCTCTTACTCCCTTGGATATATATCAGCTTTGGTCATTTAAAAAAAACACACACACACATTACTTTCTTATGAAACTAATTCCTATGTTTTAAACATTTATAAGCTGATAGAAAATCTAGACATTTATGACAATGAAAATACAAAAACTAATTGTTCAATGTGTGTAGTCATGGTCACCAATATACATTTTACTATATTGTTCCTTATATTCTACTGTAATCCAAAAAAAAAATATGTCAAGATGATGACAATATTATATATTGTCGCTTTCTAGCTTTCAATTGGCAATGTTTTTTCCTCCTAGCTACTGTGGATGGCATAAAACTTGATGGAAATAGCCTTTTTAATCTGGTCACTTCAATTGATTTTATGAACGCTAATAGATTAATATAATTATACACATGAGCTATAAGTTTCCATTATCTGGGTAAATGGCGGAGGGTCTCTCAGATCAAAAGATATCTTAAATCCTATAAAAAAAAAAAATTAAAAAAAAAAGTTTAAATTTTAGTAGTCTTATAGAATTTAGAATTTTTTTAATTTTATTCTTTAAAATAATTTTTTATGATTTAAATCTCCTAAATTTATTATTTACTATTATTTGGCCTCTATGCATTTTCCATATTTTGAATTTTTATTAATAAATTAAATATAGCAAAAATTCTGAAAATAAAAAATAAAAAAATTTGGAGAGTGTCAGATTTCTGAAAGAAAGATGGCGCCGTTGTTGAAAATGTAACGTGTCATCTTGTTGATGAGCCATCGTTCTCGTTTTGCAAACACACTGCTCTGTTGTCACCTTGTTGTTTTGTTGCTTTGAATAAGGGTTTTGACATTTAATTCTTTTGGTAACTGAAAGTTCTTTCTTCTTAATATTAAATGACTTTTATTTTTTATATAGTAATTTTTTTTTCTTTTTTCTTTTTTATAAAATATATTTATTTAAACGATGATCAATTATCTATTTTAGGTGTCTTAACGATTTGTTTACCGAGTAAGCCACGTTATATTAGCTTGATGCCTTTTATGGTACTAAGGGTAAATTCTGCCAGGTTTTGAGTCTCACATTCAGAATAACGAAATAATACCCAAAACAAATAATTAAGCCTTGTTTAAGAGATCCATATTCCTTCAAATGAAAATATCAATTAAGATATATGGGTTCTAAGTTGCAAGTCAAGTTTTCGTTATAGACATTTGGTCCTGTTGTCTTAACAGTTCTAGCTTAAAAAAGCATCTTGTAAAGAATTTGATAGCATTTATAATTATAGTTTGAAAGTTAATAATTGATTAACCTATGAGAGTTATCTAAAGTTTATTGGGCGAGATATGTTATTTAGAATGAATGCGAATGAAGAACTCAATAATCATTTTTTATAGACATAAAGAGTTGCCTTTATAAAGGTATTCTTATGTCAAAAAACGTATGTTCCTTTAGGAGTCATGACCTTCTATAGGAAACTTTCCAACCCTAAAGGTTATGTCATTTCTCATTAAGGAATATTTTCTTTCCAATGAACCATTTAAATAAGGTTAAGTCCTTTCATTCCCTATATATATACACCTTTATATATTTAGAAAATTTTCTTACAATCCCCCGCAATTTTCTAAATATCAATGCAGACGCTTAAGAGAGTTTCCTTGAAATAAAACTGCATCGGAATAGGTAGCTTTCGCTTGAACCTTCCTAATAAATGACTATCGGATTTACTTCGCAAATCAGTGACTCATATTCTTAAATTGTTCCGCCGTTAGTGTAAACCAAGACAATAGCCATCACACAGCTTCACTTCGACCATAACTTGTTCTACTGTTGTGTTCAATTCGGACATGAACAACAGTCCTAGTTTTATTGAGTAGTTTAGGGAATCCAGCCTTTAAAATTCTAATGGAAGCGACTTCACTTCTTACTCGAAATATGTGATCTACTATAAAAAGATAATATGTCTTTACCCTTATTAGGACTATCCTCCTAATATAGTGATTATTAAAAGCCTTAATTTATCATAACCTTGACAGATATCATTATGCGTCATTATAGGAATGAGAAAGAGTATAGAACTCTACAGTGCTTGTTTTGAATTGCACAAAGTTTCAGTTGTCCCTTTTAAACATAGATCTTAGGATCTCCAGTCATGTAGGTTAGGTTTCTACAGTGACAATTCTTAATTTATATGGTGCAAGCTCATTCCCATATATGACTTCTCAACTTTCTCTCTAGGCAAACTTTTAGTAAGTGGATCTGTTAGGTTTTCATTTGACTCAACATAATCTATTGAAATTATGCCGTTTGAGAGCAGTTGCCTTATCGTATTGTGTCTTCAACGTATGTGTCGAGACTTACCATTATACATTGTATTTTGGGCTCTCCCAATAGCCGATTGACTATCACAATGTAACTTATAGTCGGCACCGATTTTGGCCAATTTGGAATATTCTCTAAGAAATTTTGAAGTCACTACATTTCTTTTGCTACTTTGTCTAATGCTATGAACTCAGACTTCATAGTATACTGGGCAATATATGTTTGCCTTGAGGATTTTCATGACACGACTGCACCTCTAAGTGTGAAAATAATTACACTCGTGGATTTGGAATTCAAGGTATTAAATATTCAGTTGACATCGTTGTATCCCTATAGAATAACAAGATATCTCGTATAATGCATACCATATTTTGAAGTTTCTCTTAGATACTTCAAAACTTTTAATATGGCTTTCCAGTGGTTATGTCCCGGATTACTCGTAAATCTACTAAGTATGTTTACGGCTTGTGTGATGTCTGGTCGTATGCTCTAATTGCTATACATTCGAACCAGTATTCTTTGATAGATGAAAAGTTAGGTCCACATGAGTTCTAGTGACTTTTAGATCTCTTTTACTATATTTCTCAAGTATTTTCTCAATATAATGAGCTTGAGATAAAATGTATTCCTCTGATGTTTTAAAAAATTTAATTCATAGAATTATCTCATGATTACTACCAATTATCAACATATCGTCTCACAATGATATATCCATTTTGAGTTAATTTAGTGTATACACACTTATCACACTCATTGAATTTGAATCCACTTGATAACATTCATTTGTCAAATTTCTCATGTCATTATTTTGGTGCTTATTTTAATTCGTGCATGAATTTACAAGTTTGCACACTTTGTGTTCTTGTCTATGAATATTGAAACATTCTGATTGTTCCATGTAAATAGCCTCATCCAATTCACCATTTAAGAATATCGTCTTTACTATATTTGATGTATTTTAAGACCAAATATAACTGCTATGGCTATAAATATTCTTATTGAAGTGATATGGGTCACTAGTGAATAAGTATCAAAGTAATCAATACCTTCTTTTTATTTATAATCTTTTATGACAAGTCTTGTATTGTACTTATCTATTGATCCATCCGGCTTCATCTTCTGTTTGAAAATCCATTTACAACCTGAAGGAAAATCAATCAACTCCCAAGTATGGTTTTGAAGGATATAATCAATTTCACTATTGATAGCCTCTTTTCATAAAGGTGTCTCCGAAGAAGACACCGTTTCTTTATAACTTTGAGGCTCATTTTCTAACAGGTATGTCAGAAAATCATATCCAAATGACTTAGATGTTCTTGCTCTCTTAATACGTCTAGGTTTATTTTCCTAACATTTTCATGTTTATCTTATTCTTGGTTAACTTGATCACTACTTATAGCAGTATCAATGGTTCTTTTGAGAGACTTTGTTCTTTATTTTTTGTTACAGTGAAATGTCTCTTCAAAGAATGTCGCATTCCTTGGCTCAATTATCATATTCAGATTAATGTCAAGAATCTCAGATTTATGAACCAAAAATCGATACGCACTACTGTTGTGAGCATATTCAATGAATATACAGTCAACAGCTTCCTATTCTAACTCTCTTAGGTTTATGAACCATCACTTTGGTGAGACACCCCCACACTTTCATATATTGGTAGAAAGGTATGTGACATTTCTATAATTCATATGGTGTATTGTCCAGTCTTTTGTGAGGTAGCTTGTTTAGAACGTAGCTGACGGAAAGCAGAGCTTCCCCATAAGTTTTGGGGTAAACCAGAACTTGTCAACATGACATTCATCATTTCTTTCAACGTTCGGTTTTTACGTTTCGTGATCCCGTTTTGATGAGGTGAATAAGGAGCAGTAGTTTCGTGAATAATTTCATGATTAGAACCGAATGGTGACACGTATTCACCGCTCATATCACTCATGATTCTTTTGATTTTCTTGCCAAATTGATTTTCAACTTTGTTCTTATAGTGTATAAAGCTCACAATAGTTTCATCTTTGCTCCTCAATAAATACACATAGCATAATCTGGTACTATCATCGATTAAAGTGATAAAGTATTTTTTACCGCCTCTTATTTCCACAACATTCATATCACACACATCAGTGTGTATGAGTTCCAACGGTTCAGAGCTTCATTCTATGGAATGAAACAATATTCTATTCATTTTCGCTTCAATTTAAAATTCACATTTATCTTATTCTTCACTTATCTTTAGGCATATTAGAGAGTCTAAGATCTTCACATATAAAATAGAGTTTCCATCATTACTCGTAATTCAAGTTCATGAAGAAATGAGTGCCCCTTTTACAAGAAGCAATCAAGTATTCTGAGAGAACGTTAGCTACAAGAGATCTGTAGTGCACCGAGGCGAGGCTAATAAGTTCTTAAGATTGTTGGACGGGATGTGTTATTTAGAATGAATGCAAATGAATAACCCGATAACCATTTTTTATAGACATAGAGGGTTGCCTTTATAAAGATACCCTTATGTCAAAACATATGTTACTTTAGGAGTCATGAACCTCCAAGGAAATCTTTCAATCATAAGGGTTATTTCCTTTCTCATTAAGGAATATATCATTTCCAATGAACCCTTTAAACCCAAGGGTTAAATCTTTTCATTCCCTATATATATACACCTTTATATATATTTAGAAAATTATATTACAAAGTTTATATTATTATTTTATCAACTATTCTCAATTCATGTGTATAGATATGTATTGAGAGTTACCCAAACTTATATTTTTAAGCATGAACTATTTTTAGCCGATGTGATATAATCTCCTCAATAACCCCGGTCACATGTAGGAAGTTAGAATATGATTTTACCACACAATTGTTTGATTAAAAAAATGATCAATTAAGATATATGACTTGTAGGTTGTAAGTCAAAGTTTTCCTTACAAACATTTGGTCTTGTTGTCTAACAGTTCTAGCTTAAAAAACATCCGTTGTAAAGTATTTGATAGCAGTTTTAATTGTAGTTTGAAAATTAGTAATTGATTAACTTATAAAAGTTATCTAAAGTGTATATTATTATTCTATCAACTATTCTCAATCCATGTGTATAAACACATATTGAGTTGCCCAAACTTATAATCTTAGCCATGAATTATTCTTAGCCGATTTAGTATAATCTCTTTAATAACCCAGTCACGTGTAGGAAATTAGATTATTTTATCACATTATTTTTTTTTTTAAAAAAATATTGTGGGTTGTCTAAGCTACTATTTTTAACCTAGAAATAGTTTTTAGTTGATGTCAGGTCATCTTCGTATAAATATCATTCATCACGTGCATATCAATCTTTATGTCTGGTCTATTTTCGTCATGTGTAGATCTGTTCATCACGTGCATATCAATTTTTATGTCTGGTCCATTTTTGTCATGTGTAGATCTATCTTATTTCGATCCTTATCAATGAAAATACAGTTTAGAATCACTCCTGGATAAATATGGCTCTAAAGCACATACTCATAACTCATTCTCATAAGCTAATTTAAGAGTTCATCTGAAAGCTTATATATATACTTACTCCAACAACTACTTTCAGCCAAGATTTTTTTCCTAACAGCCATCAATCCTAACAAGCATCAAGATTTTGTCAAAATTATAAACTTTAAAAATCAAATTTACTAAGCACTATATGCTTTTATGTCACATCTACTATTTTTACTTCATCTCACCACAATTCCAGCAACCTAAGTTTGCTTCTTGTTATAGACTTCATTATATATTTTATGTTTTTTTTTTTTTTTTTGAAAAGAAGGATGACACCTCCCTAATTTTATTGAAAGTCTCACTTATGGCGGAGGAAAACCTTGTAAACAAGAAAATTATTATCAAAACCAAAAGAAAAAAAATCAATCAACTAGATTATCACTAAAAAACTCAAAACATGCAACCACTGAATTATCTTAGCCTTAGATATGGAAATTGCATCATATATAAGAATGGCAAAAATCACCGTGGATATTGGGGTCTGCGGGGTCCGGTATGTTAGGGACGGGTTATGGGATAATTTTCTATATCCGTTAGTTGGACAGATCGAGTATGTATATTGAGATCCTGGTCAAATAGAAGTAAAATCTTTATGTGAATGGGGACCCACACACGGGGTCGCGAGGACCCGAAACGTTAGGAGATTGGTAATGGAATAATTTTCATACCCGTTTATTAAACATACTGGATACAGATATTGACATTCACATATCACACTCGACACATTATCATTCCTAATCCTATATATGTGTGTGGAGACGACCTCTTAACTCTGCTGTAGGAGAATCCAAATCATCTCAGCCTTGATTTCGACCACTCGAACCCATCCTAGCAAAAAAATATACTGGACCATTGCTTTTGCGAACAGTATGAGCAAATAGTAAAATTCATGCTTAAGGTGACATAAACCCTTCCCAATAATCTTCCAAATAGTATACCTACGCTTTTTATTCTTAGAATCTGTTTCCAACTTCACATAATTATAACCTTTCACCCTACAAGATTTCCACATAATCTGCTAGAAATGTTACGTTGTACTGAGGTAACACTCATGACGGGATCTATATGATTAGATAATTTCTTAGATACATAATTAAAATTTAAGATCTTATTTTGAGATTTCATGGTTCAAAAAAATATATATATTATGTTCACACGTAGTAATGAATAATTTAGGATACCAAGACAACCAAAAGTTGGCATGAAATTTAGGGAAAAAAGGGTCGTGTATTTTTTTTTTTAAATTAGAAAAAAAGGCCATGAACAAAAAAGTCAAGAAAGATGTCAAAACATTTCAAAGTAGCCATCAAAATCTAAACAGTGCTTATCTAATCCAAATAGTAACTCCCAAAACTAAAAAAAATCTCAAATGTTTTAGCCGTTAAGAGGTCATATGGTTTTAGATAACAAAAATGATATACTTACATACACTTATTCCTAAAATTTTCACAACTCTTTCACTGTAACTACAGTGATTTACTGTAGCTCACTGTAGCTACAGTGAGGGAGTTGGGAAAACTATATAATCGAGGAAAGTCACTCAGCTCATTAGCTTCTAATACAATACAAATGTCATCCACTCAAATTATTACAACATCATATCAAAATTAAAATTATTAAAAAAAAATAAAAATTTAACCTGATAGTGAGAATTATGGTAACTGTTAAGCTGTCATTGTTTTAAGGAATGACAAGTATGCATTGACGCTTAGCTACCTTCTTTCAGCAAGTAAAGTTTAGTTGGAAAGGAATAAAAACTGTCAAATTAATCAAAATAAATAACTTTCTTTTCAAACTTTAAAAAAAAAAAAAAAAAAATACTGTCTTCATCAAAGCTTTGAAGTTTCACGAGAAAAAACATATAATTCACTTTATTAATATCATCTCCTTGACTACATTAATACCCTTATCACTTTTATTATATCATCCTACTTTTTTTTTGACGATTTCTTTTAGAGAGCGAAGATGATACAATCAACATCTTAGAGACTACATTAATACCCTTATCACTTTTATTGATTTTTGATCTAGATTTGATATTCCATATCTTTCGATACAAGATTTGAGATAACTTTTCGTTGTGAATAAAAATCGAATTGGGATTATGAATGATTTTTCATCTTGAATACTCATTTTTCTCTTAAAATTTCAAATATCGATTGAAATTCGATATCTGAAACTATTTAGTAAGTTTTTTTTCATGAATCCATAATCAAGACTAGATCAATATTGACAAATTATGACGGTCCCGATCGATTTCCATGTATTAAGAATAGTTAGGCTTATAATTAAATACAATCAAGGGTCAAAATTAAGCAGTCATGGATTGATTTGGACAGGCGGGTGATGTTAACAAATATATTAATTAATGTTCTCTAAAAATCAGTAGGATATAATTTATGAAAAATACTCTGAGTCTCTAATTTTTTTCATAATTTTCTATTTGATTCATTTTCTATTGTTTGAACAATAAATTATCATTATTATATTATGGATTATTACTGTTAGAATAATATAGATTTACTAAAAAAACATGAACGTGAAAAAAATTGGGGACATTTCGCATTCTCCCTGTAATATAATTATGGTTGGGTTAGGTCTAGATTGTGATTTAAATAATTGAAAAAAACATTGGATGAAATGACAAAACAAGCCTCAGATGCCCTGATGTGACTGCCGGAGTCAGCAACCTTCTTCTTCTCCAAGGAATCAAAACTAAACCAATTATCCGAAAAGTTGAGGAAAAACAAAGTAAGTAACAGGACCCTTTTTTGCCCTTTGCATGTCAGTGAGTGAGTCACCTGATATGTTCTCTCAAACATTAACAACAGTTTCACTCTTTATTATTTTTTTAGCAGAATTTTAGACAACAGCTTCACCAAAAACCATTGGTGTTTGCTTTTTTGACTGCATATATGTGTATGTGTATATAAAACTGAAATGCTAGCTAGCTGTGTATAACATGTCACATCTTATCTTACATTGCTAGCAAAGGAGAGCCTATCAGGCTTTATTATTAAGTTTTTGATTCTCGTACATGAAGCTCTACTACTGTTACGAGATTTGTTACTGCTACTCCACTTACATTACATATAGTGTTGTTATATTCGTGGGGGAAAAACTATTGGGTTCTCCTAACTAAATAGATAGATGCGGTTTGAGTGAAAGATTCCTGCGAATAATATCTACTTGGTTATTGAATCCAAACTGTTACGATATATGTATGGTTTGTCTTTTCTTTTCTTGTTTTAAAACCTAGCTCTCGTTTTATGGTTTTTGTGCATGTTAACTTAGGTTTTTCCCTTTCTCGTTTGTTTGACATATGGCTTTACCGTTATTCTCATTTTTTCTCACCGAATCACTTAAAAGTTTATGTTGAATATGTCTAAATCATCTTATCATTTGTATCTCTCATATTCTCATCAATCCATAGTACACCCAATTTCTTCATAATTACTTCATTTATAATTTTGTCTCTTCTATTCAACTCACACATTCATTTAAACATTCTCATCTTAATTACCTCATTTTTTTGGTTTGATTTTACAATCATTAATTAATAAAGTAGTTGTAGTAAATAGTGTAGTTGATTGGGAGGAAAAAAAAATTATACGGGACATGTCTTATGAGATCATCAAATGAATATATGACATATGTTAATTAATAAATTTCTCTCTTCATTATTATTGTTTAATTCCAAATTTAATATATACTTATAAAATCATTAATGACCGGTTATGTCATATCATTCATACGCCTCTCGCACATAAGTATTTCTCAATTGTGAGGGTGGTTAATTTGAGTGGCCCAATGAGAGAGATGGTGATGAAGATGAATTTGTCTACAAGTGAGAAAGAAGATACGAAAATGAGAGAGAGAGAGAGAGAAGCTGTTCTGTTCATGCTGCCCTCACGCACCATCCCATGTCGCTATGCGGCTGTGGATTGGGTCCACCGACCTGTACCTTCTCTCTCTCTCTCTCTCTCTCTTTCCTTTCATTTTATTTTGCAATTTCTTAGCTGAAATAATTGAGCAATATCAGGAAATTAAATTATTCAATTGTGAATCAAATAAATGAGAAGTTAAAAGAATAATAATAAAAAAATAAAATAAATTTTATATAATCAAAATATTTTATGTATATGTGTTAGTGGATTTGCATGACGCCATATCAATTAAGGAACCACACACACAGTAACATCAGTTGTTCAAAAAAAAATTGCATTTAAAAGAAAAGAAAATACATGGGTTAATTAAGTTGATTGATTCCCTTTTTCCTTTCTTTGTATCTTCTACTACTCTTGATTTTATTAGCTTTTCAATACTCAAAAGCCCTCAGGATTTTCAGATAATTAAGCCTCAGGATTTTGTTGTGGTCTCTTCTTATTCTGGGTTTCAGATATTGGTTTTGTAAGCAATTGAAAACAAGCAGCAGCCAGAAGCTTGAAGCTAGAAGCTAGAAGCTATAGAAGCTGTAGAGCCAGAGCCTAGCTAAAGGTTTATTCATATGAATATGTCAGCGTCTTCATCAGCTCCGTTCTTTGAAATCAGAGAAGAAGATCAAAATCAGATGAAACTACAACATTCCTCAACACCAACTTCATCTTCAACTCCAGCTCCAGCTGCTCCACCCCCGAAGAAAAAAAGAAACCAACCAGGAACACCAAGCAAGTATCAGTCAATTTTCATTTTTTATTCATAATAATTAAGATCTACAGATGTAATTAATTAAATTGTCCCTTGTATTTTCTTTTCTTCAAAACCCTAATTTTGTAAAATTGAGAATCTGTTGTCTACCCATTGAATTATAATAAATATAATATAATAATAATATTTTTTTTTGGGGGTTGATTTATGAAAAAGCAGATCCAGATGCAGAGGTAATAGCCTTATCTCCCAAGACCCTAATGGCAACAAACAGATTCATATGTGAAGTATGCAACAAAGGGTTCCAAAGGGAGCAAAACCTACAGCTACACAGAAGAGGACACAATTTGCCTTGGAAGCTTAAGCAGAAGACAACAAAAGAGGTGAAGAGGAAGGTCTATCTTTGCCCTGAGCCCACATGCGTCCACCATGACCCTTCTAGAGCTCTTGGTGACCTCACTGGTATCAAAAAACACTACTCTCGTAAACATGGCGAGAAAAAATGGAAGTGCGAGAAGTGCTCTAAACGTTACGCTGTTCAATCCGATTGGAAAGCACACTCTAAAACTTGTGGTACTCGTGAATATAGATGTGACTGTGGCACTCTTTTCTCCAGGTAAATTCATTCATAGAAACACATATCCAAAATTTTCTTTAAAATACTTTTTCATAATTACAAGTATTTAAAAAACGATAATTAAATAGGATCGTTTGACCCTTATCATCATCTTCATCCTTAGGGCAAGTGACCATTGAAGATAAAAATGTTTTTTTTTTTTGGTTTTTGTCTTAGCTCCCACGTGAATAAGCTGTGGAAACTGCCATGATCGAAGAAGAAGAAAGATAAAAAAAAAAACCCATCTTTCTTTTCATTTTCCTTTTCTTGTCTCCTTGGAAACACCGCTCTTTTTTATCGTTTTGTTTTTACTTTTTTTTTTTTTTTTTGCTATTCACGTGTTGGTAAAGCCATTGTTGAAGAGTTGCAGTGTTTGTATTGTTACCTGGTTTGTTCTCTTATGAGTTGGCTAGATGTGAATGTGATCAGCTTTGTCACTGCGCTCTCTCAGTAGCCCCTTTTCATGCTAACGTTAGCCCCTTGGTTTCCTGTTTGGCGTCGTAAATTTTACAGTCTTCACATTTGCAGATTTAATTATCCCTTCAATTTGTTTTTGGCAGATTTTTAATTTTTCTTTTCTTTTCTTGTTTAAAAAATTTAATTAATTCTTTCTACTTTGAACACTTAATACATCACATGAGTGTTTGTTCGATTGTTTTAATTAAATCAAGTCCTGAAATGGGTTCTTGATTGATCGATTAAATACATTCTCTTGTTGCATTTATTGAACACCCAGTTCTTCAAATAGAATTTCATGTTTGATTGCTTAATCATTTTCCAAGTTTTAGTGAACTCCTTCACCTTACCTACCTTATAATTTAATTTTCTTTCTTCTTGAGGAATTTTTTTTAATTCATATTCTTCTACCTACTTCTATTAGGTTTTCAAAATTATTTTAGGGTTTCATTTTGAACTAATAACACATTTCATCTAACTAATATACAATGAGTCACATGGGGTTTCAAATTTCTGTAGTCATCATCATTTCATTTGGACTATATTTTTATTTGCTTTGAAATTCTTTGCAGTGGTCCTTATTTTGTCACTGTTTTTAAAGGACTTGAAAATGTGCCCTATATATATATTTTTTACAGTGATTCAGTTTTTCTTTCCACATATTACCATAAAAAAAAAGATCAATAATTTGATGTGTTACACATAGCCTTGCTGTTCAAAGTTTGTTTTCACTATATTTTTTTTTCCCAATTGTGTCCTTTAAATTACAATCTAGCTATCAGAGGACAGAATCTAATGGCTTTCTTTCTTTCCTAATAATTGCTGCAGGCGTGACAGTTTTATCACTCACAGAGCTTTCTGTGATGCACTGGCTCAAGAAAGTGCAAGACACCCACCTAGTTTGAGCGCCATTGGTAACCATTTATACGCAAGTAGCAACAACAACAACATGTGCTTAGGCTTATCTCAACAAGTGGGTCCTCAACTTTCTTCAATCAAAGACCAAACCAATCATTCCGGTCATGACATTTTAAGACTCGGCGGTGGTTCCCGGTCAACCCAATTTGACCATCTGCTCCCTCCTTCAATTGGCTCTTCTTCTACGTCGCCGTTTCGTCCACCGCCGCAGACGTTGTCGTCACCATCATCAGCAGCAGCAGCAGCTCCTTTTTTCATGCAAGATCAATCAAACCAGAACTTCCATGGACTAATGCAATTTGCTGAACTTCAAAACAACACAACAAATAACTCAGCAGCAGCAACAACAAATTTGTTCAATCTAAGCTTCCTTTCAAGTAACAGCAATAACAATGACCCAAATGGGACTAGTAGTACTGGCGGTGGTGGTGGAGTTATTGAAGGATCAAATCATCATCATCATCTCTTCTCAAACAATAACTTACTCAGTGATGATCATATCAGCATGGTCCCGGCAGCCCATATGTCAGCAACAGCATTGCTCCAAAAAGCTTCACAAATGGGATCAACTTCAAGCAACAATAACAACACAGCTTCATTGCTAAGGAGTTTCGGCAGCTCATCCTCAACAAGTGGTTCAAAACCTAACAACTTTGGTGGTGGCGGCGGCATATTTGGTACTGATCATAACAACCTCCATGATCATCGTCATCATCACCTGATGAATAACCCATTTGCTGCGGCTAATTCATCCATTTTTGGAACTGGGTCCTCCAGTGATGCATATGGCAGCAGGCAAGAACATCATCATCCTAATTACGCTGCAGGATACAATGCAAATAGAACAACAACAAATGATCATGAAGCTGCTTCAAAGTTGCACCAAAATCTGAATGTGAGCATGGGAGGATCAGATAGAATGACTAGAGACTTTCTTAGAGTTGGAGAAATTGTGAAACAGCATGGGGCCATGGATTCGGAGGCTTTCAGTGAACAGAAACATGAGCAAATCAAGAAAAATACTGCAGGTACGTTGATTATTTTAAGTGACATATTTAAATCATGGGAAATTGAGCAAAACATCTGAAATTAATTGAAACTCTATATACGAGAGTCTGAGGAAGACTCTTGTATATTATGGGGATATTAGGGGATCCGCTGATCTTCCCAATTTTTTTTTTAAATATTAAATAAATAATAGAAATATCATCTTAAATTTATAAATTAAATTCTTAAAAATTATAAAATCATTCTTCAGAGAACCTCCGAGAATTTGATATAATTTCACCAAATATAACGATATAAAGAGTTTTACTATTTTTCACTTTAAATCATTATCTGTATGTCATTAGGGTTTTGTTGGTAAATGTGTCATTATGGTTTTACTGTTCACTTCTTTTATGTTTAAATTTTAATTTCAATCTCTCTGACACAGTGTCATGTTGGAGAGAAAAATTTATGCTGTTCTTATAAGACCGTTTAATCCGTGAATGATATATGTTTTAGTTATTTTATTTTTTCTGTTTTGATTTATTATTTTCAAAATAATTAAAATACGTGACATTCATCAATTGGACAATCCTATAAAAATGATATATATAAGTTTTTCTCTTTATTGCATGGGGCAGTCATGAGTTGGATTACATATGGTTTTTGTTTCTTTTCTTGTCCTTTTGTTTTTATTTTCTTTTTCTTGTTTTTCAATTTTTTTTCCTTTTTTTCTGATATATTGTTCTGGCAGAGTCACGAGTTCTCTTCGTATCCACAGCTTAGCTACTTATATAATTAATACACTATAATTAAATTGCGAATATTATACTTTTTATATATCTCTGCCTAGAAAATAAAACATTCAAAAAAACTATTTGTAGGTGCAAAGAAAATTCCCTCTTGCTTTATTCTTTTTCTTTTTAACAAATTTTCCTGAATTAAAAAAGAAAATTATATTTCTTTAGAGCCCGTCAGAGGTGGCTCTAAAAATAGTTGACATAAACGATTGAATAATATCCTAAAATTTAGTCTAAAATTATGACCCAAATCTAACGAATTTCTATTTTTAAGTACATATATAAATGATTTTTATATTTTATATTTTTTATCAATATAATCGTATTTTAAGAATTCATCTAAGACTCAAAATTTAAAGCAAAACAAAAGCCGCCCCTAGTGGAGTACTCAAATGACATTTCTACGGGATATTTTTTTAATGATATTATAATAACATTCTTCCTTCAAACAGTTATACATTTAAAAATAGTAGAATATATAACTACTTAAAGTAAAAATTTCACAAAAAAATATTCCCTAAAATTATCGATACTCAAATTCGAACAAGAATAGAAAGGCAATTGATGACCATTAAGATTTGTTCGTATTAAGCTTTGTACGTGATTTGACGTATGTACTACTCATGCAAGATTCTTAAGGTCATGTGCTTTCCTTACACACCACACAAATTTGGGAAAATGATATTTTTATTTTTATTTATCAAATTTTCATTTTGCTTAAAAATAGTAGAACATGATGCTATCGATTTGAAAAGAGGGAAGCAACTAAGAAGCTACGGTTTTTACTGCATCCAAATAGATTTTCTTCTCTCTGAAAGCTCTGTCTGTGTCTGGTACTGTGTCGAGTGTTAATGGGTAAATATTTACATATGTATCTTAAAATTTAGTTTAGGTGATTTTATCCCACAATTGTTTGATGAGAAATTTATACCATTTTTATTATTTTATCCGAAATATTATTTAAAAATTCATATTTATTACACTACATTATTAGTTTTCGTTTCTCATATAGAGCTTATATTTCATAATACATATCATAAGTGTTGATTATCATCTCTCTATTATTTTTTCCTGTCATAAATTTAGGAGCTTATATTTTTACTTACAAATTACTATGTAGTGTCAAATCAATAAGAATTATTTCAATGGCTCTTTCTTTTTGTTTGTGTTCCGAACAAATTAATTTAGGAGAAAGGGCCTCCAAATTATTTCAAATATAATTATTAATTAATAACTTTGACTTAACTTATAACCCCTAATTTCAACCGGCCCTATTTTTGCTGTAGCAAATAAATATGATTGACTTTATATTAATTTTTAAAATAAAATTTATAATCTGAAATATTAACTTTGGGGGTGACTTTGAAGGTGCATTCAACTTGCTTCATGATGAAAGGCTTTCCCCTCTCTTTCCTGACAATACATGATGATGCATCAGATGCTGATGAGCAGCTTAAGAAGTTTGCTCAATTACTGTAAGCAGGAGTTTTGAATCTCATATTTTGGATGGTGACTGTGACTAGATACAGTAGAAATTAAGTCCATTCTGTTTGCTTTTTTTTTTTTTTTTTTTGTTTTATTACTGTTATATATAATTTCATGCACTATTAGTTACCAGTTTTTTTAAGGTGGGAGTTTTAAGCCTTTGACCTTACTCTTAAATCCACACAATTGTTTCGTAATATATATAGTTAGAATTATTATGGTATTTTGCTGGAAAAATTTTGATAAATAACATGTATAGAAGTCCGTAATTATTCTCAACCTATGTGGGATATATCACTCGATCTGCTATCTAGTGAAGATTATAATCTTTTATTTATTCTTTTAAGATGAAAAGATCGTGTGAATCCTTTCAAATATGAGTTTGATTTTGGTATCATATAATAAAAAGTCCAATAATTATTCTAAGTCCATATGTTATATTTTCCGTATCAAAACAAGTCTCTTTACTTTATATATTATTAGAAACAAAAAAAATATGTTATTACATTTTTTCCCCACTCACGAGTTTTATTTGAGTGCAAGCCAAAGTTACTAGGTAAGAGCAAAATTTGTTAAACAGGTAGTTGATTGGTCACGGCTAAATATTTGGATTCAGTGCTAAGTATTTTACTGAGTTGTTTTTTTTTTTTTTTTTTTTTTTTTATAAATTATGATGGGTAGTTATCTCATAATAATTTATATATAACTGAATATTAATCATATATTGCTATTTAAAAACAGTAGTAAAAAATTTATGAAAAACTTAACATAATTTAACCCAACATTGGATCTATATTCTAACTAATGATATGGAATGAGTTAAAATCTTTAATGAGAACAACTCAAAAATAGAAAAGACAAAAATACACACAGACTTCCTAAATATTGGATATTTTTTTAAACAAATATTGAAGAAAGATCTAAATCTATTTCCTATATTATATTATATTATTTCATTATTAAAAATAAAAAATCCGAGAGCCCTATCATTTCTATAGAGACAAATTTTCACTTGGTGAATCACCATTGACTAAGATAGGGTAAGTTAATGTTAGTAGGTAAAGTTACTCATACTATCCAAACTATAAGGTTTTAAATGTTGGCTAATTCCATGTTAAAATACGTTCAATGGAGTTATAATTATTTCGGGAAAATTTTGAAGACATTTTGAGAGTCTTGAGGGCTTCTGTATTTAAATTACGTGCGAAATGACTTCAACGCATCTTTCAGAGAGCTCGCATGTGAAGTGTGTGTGGAACGATATTCTAACGCTACTGTTCACATACGAAGCTACAATATCGCGAAAAATAACTTCACTCACATGAACAATACTTTTATTTTAGCGGCCTAAATTAAATTTTGGAAACCTAAATAAATTTTTGATTAGCCTCTTTTCATAGGAAAACACTAAAACCCTAATTTTTTTTTTTTTGAGAAATTCTTATTTGAAGATCAAATCTTTCATATTCCCATGATATTTCTCATTTATTAATCATTAACACAACAAACATCAAACCAAATCAATACCCAAAACTTATATAGAGTTCAAAGGTGGAGATTAGTCATAAGAGTTCCGGCAATTAAAGAATGCGTTCACTACAAAGACTTTGTAGGTTTTGGAGAAGGTTACTTAGTGTGGGCTTCAAGATTTACTTTAGGTTATTACAATCGGGTTAGTTAAGTCGACAAAGATTTTGCCTTAAATCAATACCATCACTTTAAGTTTCTCATTACTAGTGAATTCGGGTGATAGCCTATATCAGATGTGATTTTTCTATATACAGAGTTTTCCAATCCGTTAACAAAATATTATGTTGATTTTTTTTACTTTTTACAATTGTTTTATTGTTTTTTATTACTTCTGGTTTAAATTAAGAATGTAATTTGTTTGTGATAGACTTAAGCGTGGATGATCATAATCTTAGAAACATTATCATATGAATTTGTCTTAAATAGAGTAGTTAAATTTTAATTCCGCAGTTTTATACATATTCCATAAGTTTATTAGTTTCAAAATCCGTTGATTTTCACAAAGAAAAGCTAAAGATTAAACAAAGACTATTTCTGCATTAATGATAATACTTTTTTTTTGAATCGTTAGAAATCTTACCGTCAAATTATCCTAAAAAAAAAATACCCCCCTTTAATGAAAAAATCTATATAACACCTCCTAAATCATCCCTGAAACGAATAAAATTTCTTCGATATATAGTTTTAGTTAATGCATCTGCAAGCTGCTAATCAGCAATTAATAAGACATCTTAATGCTTTTGTTTTCCACACCATCTGCTCATAAAGTGATGTATCGTCTCCTCAACAACAAAATAAAGAAGCAAATCCATTTACCGAGTATTTTTGACATCTAGAAACCATGTTGTTTAATTTGCATGCCGTAAAGTGCTTTCTCTAACCGGCGGTCCACCTTAATTTATTTACTTGAAACTTCGGAGAGCGCTACTTAACTCACGATTTTGAATCTATTATTAAGAGATTTTAGTTTAATATTGAAAAAATATTTTTAATATGATTTTAATCCGGTTTTTGAACCTGCAATTAGATCGGTACTTTTTTTACGGATCCATATCCGTATTTGACCATCCCTATAAAA